>CACVKI010139879.1:0-23561 GCA_902732785.1 Trichogramma evanescens | reverse complement strand
AAAAACTTTATAGAATAAGATGATGTCGACGCCACTCTGCAAAATCTCGCAGACTCGCTCGAAATCATCCCCTCCACAATCCATTGTACAACAACACGTATGGGTAGATGTATACACAGAGCGTCACTCTCGGCGGTTCTGAAGTAGTGTATTAAACAGCTTTTGATCCCTTCCCTCTCTCCTGTCGCCTTTGATCTTACGTGTACTGATACGTACTTTTCCTCTCTCTCTCTCTCTCTCTCTCTCTGCTCTTTACTGCCTGGCAATGGTTTTTTTCACGTTGTAGTTTATTTTTTTTTAACCTCATCGTACATTATATAACCTTGACACTCTCCGAAGGGCTTTTATAAAAAACATTTCGTACACGGAGAAGCTTTGCGGAAAATTTTTGGAGGTTGAATTCGCGTACCAGCGCATTGATGTCCAGTGCTGCTACTGCTGCTTAATATACACTTTGTGTATAATGTGTGTGCTCTATGTGTCGAGGATATATACCACTGCTATGTACACACACATATATATAGAGAGAGAATGGAGGACGGCATAATATTCATTCTCGCGAGCCAGTCGTCCATAATGTAACGTAAATCCCTCCTCTTCAAAGCTTTTCCGCTTTGCAAACGACTGCGCCTGGATGCGACACACGAGAGAGAGAGAGAGAGAGAGAGAGAGAAAGACAGAGTAGTACATACGTATACGTATATACGTACACTCGACTCGCAATGACTTTGATCCTTTGATCCGTCATTAAAAGTGAACGTACAGTGGCAGCGGCCAAGAGGTTGCGCGCAGGAAACAAAAAAAAATTGCCAGGGATTATTCTTCGCCTAGTCTCTCCTTGCTGCAAGCTTTTTAAGCGCGATTTTATTTTATACGACGCGATGTATCGTAAGAGCTGTGTGTATGTGTGTGTATAAGCAAGGACTACAACGGATGAAGGAAAAAAAATCAAATTGAATCAGCAGCAACAACAACAACAACAACACTGACGAACGCGAGCAAATATTTATTATAGCGCTGCAGCGTGTTTGCGATACATTAGTGCGCGGCTTGTGCGCGCTCGTGCGTTGCAGCATTACATATCGATAACCCGCGTCGTCGTTGTAAGTGCGTTAAAAGCTTTTTAGGCGCGCGCATGATAATATCGTATACGAAAATCCGAGTAAACAAACGCGCGATCTTGGATCGCATCACGGTTAATTTTTCGTTTTTTTTTTCTTCAAAACGTATAATACGCAAACGTCATGATGCTGCCTTGTTTGAAAAAAAGAGAAGATAAAACTATCATAAATACTCGCTCTGTCAAGGAGTATACGTCGAAATACCGATCACTCCGAGAATTTTCATAGAGTACGCGCGAGGCCAATGTTCTCTGGGATCTTCTTAGGAGAGAGCGAAAAACAAAAGACAATTTTCGTCGCCTTATTATAATTTATATACACCTGCGCCTCGAGACGCGCGCGCGGGAAAAACAAAGACCCGCTGTACACAAGACACATTAAAGCGAGCTTTAAATTGCTTCTCCCTCTCTCTCTCTCTCTCTCTCTCTGTTTTGCGAGATCGCGTGTGTCGCGCATTACGCGCGTTATATATTATAAAGAAAAAAAAAATTTTCAAGCTCGAGGTGTATACAATGTACGCCGGGGCTCTCTTCTCGTTATAATTCACGTATAAACCTCGGTGACGACGACGACAAGAGAGAGAGAGAGCGAGAAGAAAGAAAGAAGGGATTTTCGCGTGTGCATACATAATCAAAAGAAGGAAATCTCTCGAAGCGCGTAGTAGTAGTATGCATATAAGTAAGAAAATGTGTTCATATAGAGGCTAGGCGTCGTGTCCGCCATTGTTGTAGTTTCTTATTATTTTGTTTGTTTGTTTGTTTATTGTTGCTTATGTCTCGGAGCGTTGATGCAATAAATACATTAATACGCAGGATATATACATTGCTCATATATAGATATATTATAATACGAACGCCTCGACGCAACAAAGGTATACGACTCAACGTCGGCAATTTAATTAAAGCGCGCAATATGGCCTCTCCTCTCCTTCGACTGTTGCTCTGTTGCTGCTGTTGCTGCGTTTGTGCGTGCGTGAGTATATGTACGCATATATAGAGATACATACGTGTGCGGAACAACATTTCGTGGATGTAATTTAATCGGGCCGTTCGTGAGTGAGAGAGATGCACACTCGAGAATTGTTTGTCGAAGGGCGCAGTTATATGTAGATAGTGGTAGTGCAGAGCAGTGTAACCCTCTATCTCTCTCTCTCTCTCTCTCTTCCCCCTTTGATATGCCCGCGCTTCTGTATAATAATGTTACTCTCTCTCTCTCTCTCTCTCTTCCCTTACGTCGTCGTCGACATCGTTGAAGATGCGAGTTTATACGTATATGTACCTATACGTTAACACACATGCGCGCCGATATAGATAGAGCGAGTGAGTTTGAGCGTCGAGAGTCTACCGCGCACACACATTTGCGTATAATATTATCGGCGATGATCCGCGCGCGCGTCTCTGCTTAGCATATTTTTGTATATCATATAGCGCCGCGAGTAGCTCCTCTCTCGACGTTCTCTTTTCAAGGTTCGTTTAACGTCTGCGCGTGCGTGTGGTGCGTGTGTATATAATGCGTAACGCACGAGACGCGATTCTTTTTTTTTTTTTTTTGCATTCATCGTCGTCAAGGTAAGCAGCAACGTGGGCCCGAATTGTGTGTATATTATTCAAGGTTAAACTATCTCTCTCTCTCTCTCTCTGTCTTTGCATTTTCATTTATCCGCAGCGCGCGTTTGTTTTGTTTGCATTATTACTTTGTTTTTATTCCGAGGTATGGGATTTCGTTCGTTAAAAAAAAATTTATAACGATGACGCTCCGATCGTGTCTCGTCTTGTCTCAGCCGTATTATTATTATCGATTGGTCTCGTTGTAAAGAGAGTAAAACTCGATAAAAGATATCAATTTAATACCGTTAAGCTTCTCTAAAATACCTCGAACCGATCATGACCCGAGGGGGAGAATGTACCTGTCCCCCTCCTCTCCCCCCGTGAGTTTAACATCGTCGCGTTGAGGGTCGAGTCTGTTTACTCGATAAACAATCGTCGTAGCTGCTGCTGCTGCTTATGTACTTCGATGCATCTCCAATGAGGCTTGTGCACTACCACTACTACACCATTATATATACTACTATATCGCCTTGCCATGCCATGGGTTCAATTTACTTTGGCTACACGACGCGGCTCCTAATCTGTTTATTGATTGTGCGCGCTGTGGAAGGCTTATGCTTTGGTAATTGAGCGATCGCTTCGATCCAGAAAATTCAGACGAGACTGTTGTGCTGTGCTGTGCGCCGGCCGATGTAAAGCGGCAAAATCAAGTAGTACGAGTCAATGTGCGGGTTATAGATACATTGTATATAGCTGCTACTGCTGCTGTCGGTGACGCGCCGCGTGTCATTTTTCTTCGTTTCGAACGTGAAAGCAACGTTTCGCTCCCTCGTAAAAAAAAGAGAGAAAATGTTTATGCGACGTAAACAAACTTTTTTTTGTCGTTGTCGTTGTCGTTGTTGTACCTGCTGCTGCTGCTAAAATAGAGGGGGGAGATAGTTCAGAACGCTCGGAATAAAAATGAAGCTCGACGTTTTAGAGACGCGTCGGGCTCCGGTAGTAATAGTATTACTATCGTAGAGTGTACGTATACAGCATAAAAACCTCGTGTGTGCGAGCGGGTAAACTGCACCTCTTTATTAGCCCGGCTAGCTTTTCTACTCGGGGGCTGCTGCCGTATCAATGACACTTCCGCGTCGAAATCCCTCTCCGCGCTCTTTTTTTTTTACACCAACCCAAAAAATACCACCTCCACCACTCGACGTGTATGTACGGCGCATAAAGAGATTAAAAAGCCATCTCAAGTTTTAACGCCTCTGATGGAGTTTGCGCTCATAATGCAGTGCGTATATCACCGTGTGTGTGCGCCTCGTGTATATAATCCACTTATCCGCCTCGCTTTTAATAAGGTACACACACATACATAGCACATATAACATCGACGAAAATTTTAACGATGAACCCCGCGCGCGCGTAGATTGATCTCGTAAATATCGCAAAACCTATACACAACGACGCCGTAAAAATTCTGGGCATATTTTTAAGCCCTCTTGCCGTTGCTGTTATGTACGTGCGCGCACAAACAAAAGCCGTCCATTGTTGAAGAGAGGATCTGGGGTATCCTCGAGCCCCATATTTTTCGTTCGTGTCTCCTAGAGCAAAGAGAGAGAGAGTCACGAGAGAGGTACTAACAATCCATTCGCTTGCCAGATTTGTTTATTTTATTTAGTGTATTTTTCCCCCGATTGATGCTGCTGCTGCCTATAGTGCCACTCGAAAAAGTGTGTACTCTTGAAAGAGATGTTTCTTTGATACTCGGGCAGAGCAGCAACGCGCTGCACTATGCGCACTTTATGTATATAGCAGCACACCGACCGAACGTAAGCCTCTTTTTCCTATATATACACAGCTCTCCCATCGAAAAGAGTTTTAATCCGTACGAGGGATGGCAGCGAAAAAAAATCAATGGTTATATTTATACACGGAGAGAGAGAGAGAGATTTTTCAGCGTTACATGACACACACACGCACACACACAGTACTCGGAGTGCTTTATATATACATAACTTATGTATACGTGAAAAATTAATGCGCAGCGAAGTTGGCACCAAATCCAATTGTCCGCGAGGCGAAAAGAAAAAGGCTAGGCCGGGGGGACTCTAAATTAAGGACGAAGCGACGAGATGTTGCGCATTTCTTCAAACGGGCTAAATTATCGTACAGCGGTATAACTTCATCAGGTGGCGGCGACGACGGCGCTCAAACGAGGCGAATTGTACATGAGCCAAAGAAGCGACGAGTAGTAGTTGTAGTAGAAAGAGAGACGGACAAATTAAAGGACACACTGCGCAAGCACACACACAAATACACGTATAAACTTAAAGTTACGGGCGGCGGCGACGACGACGACGACTTCTTTTTTACCATTACGCGGAAAAACTTTGAGAGAGAGAGAACTTCAATTACGCGATACCCGAAGAGAGCAGACCAAGGAGTCAGGTGGAAGAGCAAATTGTTTGCTGCTTTGTGAAATCTTCCCTCACTCTCTATTTTTTTCTCTCTCTCTTTTTTTTATTTTACTTACTTTCTTAATTAGGTGTATTTGGTATTATATAAAAGGGCTCGATATCGATTTATACGTCATTTATTTCCTTTTTTTTCTTTTTTTTTGAGCCTCGGCTGAACTGGCATTCGAGTCTCGTTTTTCTCATCCAATTACATCGGCGATGACGACGAGGACGACGTCGACGAGCTTTGGGGTGATTTATTCCGACCGATCGAGCTTTTGCTAAAAAAAAAAAAAAAAGGAAGAAAGAAAGAAAGAAAACGTGGGGTCGATGCAAGCTGTCATCGTTCTATGATATTATATATTTTTGCAGAAAACTTTTCGGGTGCGGTACTGTATGTATGGAAGAATTCGAAAGGGATTCTCTTTTTTTTTAAGCTGCAAAAATCTCGAACAATGACGCGCATAACGTTTTCATACTTTTGCAATTGTAGACACTGGGCCCTTGTGTAAAATATAGAAGAAAAACCCAGAGAGAAGGTAGACGAAAAATACACATAGGTAGACTCACATACACATACACACCCTCTGTTTCTGGCAACAAACAAAAACTTACATTCTTCCTCGCGCCGGGCAGACACACATAGAACGTCGTTTCGTATGTACGCATACACTCGCAGACGAGTTTTCTTTCCTTATAACAAAAAAACAAACTAAAAATAATAATAATAATAAAAATAAACGCAGAACGAACGTACACTACTATTAAGGTGTGTGTCCGTAAGTGTGGGTGAGTGCGAGAACGTGTGCGGGGGATTCCATTCTCTCTCTCTCGTCCGCATTTCTGTATAAACTTCAGAGAGAGAGAGAGAGAGAGAAAAAGCTTCGGCGACGTTTCGTTGTCTCGCTCCGTACAGCTTTTCTCTGTTTTGAGCCTCTAGGGTATCCCTCTCTTTCTCTCTCTCCCTTTTAACCCCTTCTTCCCCCCTCGCAAGCTCGACTTTTTTCCACACAATCGCATCATTCTCCTCGCTAAACCTCTAAAACCGAGAGGAGGCCTAAACGTTTTTTATTTTTCGCTGCACCACCACCCAACCCTTCTTCCTATCTCTCTCTCTCTTTTCTTTTTTTTTCTCTCTATCTGTGTATATACACCGAAATGATATTCGCGTCCAAGATGAGAAACGACCTACTTTCGTCGCGCCGTTTTCCATCAGACGACGACGAAGAGTAGAAAAAAAAGGGAGATTGAAAAGAAAAGATAATAATAATCTAAAGCCGTGCGTCGAGCGCGCGGAATGTTTGTCGCGCGCGCACAAGTCCACCGTAGTAGTAGTATAACCCCCGCGTGAAAAAAAAACACAAACGCGCGCGCGTGAGCCAAGGGACGACTCGACTCAACGACGACGACGGCGACGTTTGTAAATAGAAACAACGAAAGAATATATCTTCGCGTGTATATAAACTGTCGTTGTTGTTGTCGTCGTTGATTTTTTTTACATTCAAGCGTACGTCCATTGTGTTGCGGCTCGACACAAAAATCATATTTACATGAATTACGAGCGAAAAGCTCTCGCGTCGCGTCGCGCGCGTCTGATCGTACATTGTGTTCGACCACTCTGTGTGTGTGCGTTATATAATTTTTGTCGAGGAAAAATCGTCTCTCGTTTTCTCGGACCGTACACCAGGAAATATATATTTCGTGCGCGGAACTTTTGTGTGTGTCGACGCGAGTCAACAAAGTGCGCGAGTGTAAATATTCATATACACGATGATGTACTGTATATGCGGTCCAAGTAAAGTCAAACATCAGGAAGTTTCTCTCTCTCTCTTTCTCGCTTGTGTTTTGCTCATCGCGTCGAGTAGTTACGCTGCTGCTGCTGCTGCTGGGGGGTCTAGATCCGAATAATCGTTGTTCTCGGCCAGGACGAGAGGGAGGAAAATTCATGTGTGTGTGTGTGTGCTGTTTGTAGGTGAGCCGTTCACGACCAATTAAACTCCGCGAACAGTCATTAAAAACAAAACAAGCAAACAACTTCGCCGCACTTGGATTACGTATATAGTACTCGCGTGGACATACACTATGTGCAGTCAGCAGCACGTTATATATAAAAGCTCGAGAGTAGTGGAGAGTGATGAAAACTCGTCGGGGTCGAGCGCGCGATACGAAAATGATTGATGAGGTTCGTCTTCTTCTTTTTCTTTTTTTTTTTAATTTCAACTGTATATTCACAGGCGAAGTAATTTCATTCCGCCTCTCTCTCTCTCTTGGCTCGATGATAAAAGCTCGTAACCGTGAAGTTTCTCGGTGGCAAGCTTCAATCAAGCCTAAGGGTGTGCCACCACGGTCTCTTATATCTATATACACGAGCATTGAATGAGAGAGAGAAGAGCGACTCATCTTTCTCATAGAGGCAATGTTGTATATAGCATATAGATTGAAATATATATGTATAGGTAAAATGAGTGAGAGACAAAAGGGGGCTTGTGGTGTGTATTAACTGCTTTATATTTCAATCGAAACTTTGTCGTTATACGAGCATTCAATTTAAACTTTCTTCTGCTCCAAGAGAGAGAGAGCTTGCGAGCGACGATATCAGCTCCGTCTCTCTCTCTCCGCAAGCTCAAAAGGACAACAAAAAGTCCGATGACCCCCCCGCCGCGCTACAACGGCATTTATGCACCGGATATACGAAATTTTATAATAAAGTAAATATATTTCACGGCATGACGAGCCCGCCGAGTGCACATAAATAGTTAGCTAATTACGAAATCGCCCCGCAAAGATTTTTAAGTTGTATATAATTTTAATGAATTCAAACGTTAATTGAACGAACGCGCGTGCTGCGTTTGAGCGCGCGCGCGCGAGCTCGTTCGAAGTTTCAAAAGGCAAAATCGGATGAAATTCTCTGTCGAATGCGATTATTTATATATATTATATCCGTATGCGATATGACGAAAACTCAAATAGAGAAAATTCAACGCGGAAATACGAAGTTATTCAATTATTTTTTTTTTATTATTCGCGATATTCGATTTATATATCATCGTATCGAGCGTATAGGATATCCTCGCGCGAAACGGACGTCGACACGCAGCGTAGTAGCTCGACTGCTGCAAAGATCGAGTCCCGCGTAGAAAACAATTTTAAAACTGCGACCCCCTCCAATAAATGCATCGCTGCCTGCTGCTGCGACAACGCATAAATTGGCTCCACGCGATAAGAGGATATTTTTACACGCTCGCGCGAGCTTTGATGCGTACGCATAGAGGTTAACGTTGTAATAGTAGTAGTTGGCAAAATCTGCCCTGCTGCCGCACGTGTTTGTATAGAGTACAGGCGATAGAGATACGAAATAGATAAGCCGTGCTCTATATAATGTAAATAGGCGCGTTCGACGTATTGTTGGCT
Organism: Trichogramma evanescens; assembly: GCA_902732785.1. NCBI lineage: Eukaryota > Metazoa > Arthropoda > Insecta > Hymenoptera > Trichogrammatidae > Trichogramma > Trichogramma evanescens. The sequence goes on along the minus strand of CACVKI010139879.1, from coordinate 15,035 downwards.
TCTATATACTTTTTGGATAATAAATGTATCATAGACGTGGGTTACAAAATTGAATGATAAATAATGATTAACAATGCAGTTAAGGCAACTGCAGTAGCGGCAGCAGACGTATTTATATATAAAATTCGGCCGCCGGCCCCCACGTCGATTCCGCGAAGGATACAAAGTACATGCATAAATATCCGCCCTGGGATCGCGCGTATATATGCCCATGTGTTTGTGTACCAGACTACAATGGAGAGCATCGAGGAATACAAAAGCTTCTATGGATGCACACGACGCAAGCGAGCGAGCCAGCGAGAAGGAAGGAATATACGTGTATACGGCGCAAAATGCCTCGTCTATACATTCGCGTCTTGATTTTCGTGTATCTTTTGGAGGGCGAGCGGCTATTTATTAGAGCTTATAATGCACACACACACACACACACGTAAAATTCCGGGGAGGCGCGCGCGGGTGGTAACAGGAAACTATCGTGGCTGCTCTCCATTATACTTGACATGGATTTTTCTCTTTTATTATTTACTCGCTTTCTCTCTGTTCGGTCGAGGTTTTTGTTGTTGTTATTATAATAAATAATTAGCCCGCACACGTTCGATATCTTCATCGGAGAGAGATAGTCGGGGGCTAATTAAAATATCGGCATATATAATACGTGCCCGCCTAGCGATATATATATCATTTATTACGATACGATGCTCATATAATATACAAATGCATTATCGCGGAGACCTCGACGGTAAAGAGGTGAAGAAAAAAATTCGTTCGCGAAAACTGCGGACCACGACTGAAATTCTCGAGGGCACACGCGAGCGACAATTACTCTATTTTTTTGTATCGTCGGCAATTCTTGTTCTGGTCGCTGTACAATATTATCATCGTTCGACATCGTGGCGCGGATACACGTATTTTCTTTTCCCACCCATGCCCATCGATTGCTCCGAGCGTTATGGATTAACGCATTATTCGTGATATCGGCAGCTTTAAATTGTTTATCGATTACTGCCGCCCGCGTACTTGCATACACGCGCAAAAATCATAACTCGATGTTTAAACTCCGAGTTACGAGTCTCGACCGCCGCCGTAGCTTATATAGCAAAAGTCGAGCTCTTTTCGGTGCTGTGTATCGAGACACAGAGAGAGAGAATATATATGTGTTTGTGCTGCTTCTGCGTGCAAATTCGAGTGCCGCTGCCGCCGTCGATAGCTTTCGATACCCAATAAAAATGTGTGTGCAAGCGGGCGTGTATAGTAGCAGCAAAATACCTCGTGAAAACGGCATACGGCTGCCACTGCTGCTGTTGGATAAAAATTCCTGCGGTGCAATCCCTCTCTCTCTCTCTCTCTCGGTCGTCGTTTTAAATATATATAGGAAACGAGAGGGAGAGAGAGAGAGGGACAGAGAAAAGAGCCAGTGAAAATAATACGCGACGCGTGTCGCCGCATACTGATTTATATTTCCCCTCCGCGCTGTGCGCCCTCTTCCTTTGCCTGTCCCTTCTTCCCCGCGTCTCTCCTCGAATTCGCGTCCTCGCGGTCCTCGTACAGCATCGACTGTCTTACGCGCAATTACGCGTAGTATCTCGAATGTTTAAACGGCCGTGAGAGAGATTCGCGTTTATCTCTTGACTCTTGTTTTTTTTGTCGTCGTTGTTGTTGTCAATGACAACCGATAAATTTCATCGTTGTCGCGCTCGCGCTTTGACGCTGCTGCTGTTGTTTTTTTTTTTTTTCGAGTACGAATCACGTATACACCAAGCGTGTTACGTATTTACACGTACAATGAGATTCGCCGCCCTCCTCCTCCTGCCTCCCTCCCGCCGCCATCGTCGCTGCGCCGAAAGTTAACGCGAGAGAGAGAGACAGAGAGCTTGCAGTGCCAAATTGAAAGCGCTTGTTCAAAGCCCCGTAGTGCGAAAAAGAATGAATTCGCGGGACAGCAGCAGCAGCAACTCGACGTCGAGTGTGCTGCTGCCGTCGTGTATAGTCTTTTCATGAAAATCGCTCGACGTAGATGGTGGTGTTTTTTTTGCCTTTTTTTCAAGAGCTTTTATAGATGGGTACGCGTTGAATCACGAGCTCTTTCTCTCTAACACTACTTCTACTAGCTATAGGCGATTGAAAAAAGCTCGTGCGCAAGCTCTCTCGCAGCGCACTTAGCAGCTAATAATCAAAATTCGTCGGCTTGAAAATGTAATTCTCTCTCTCTCTCGTCTGTTTGATGAGTGCGCGCGGAAACACAAATTCTCGACTCTGCTAGTTTTTTGTTCAGCAGCTGTAAACGCGTGATCGCACGTAGTAGTGGTGGTAGTAGTAGTGGTATAGGTTTGGGTGACGAATAAAAAACAACGAGTACACGCTCTTTTTTCACACTCGCGACAATCTCACGCAACATCTGTCTCTCTCTCGCTGCGGCTTTTCTGCTAAATCGATTGTCGCGGTAGCGGCGGGCTCGAGTAACGGCGTGTAATATATCGTAAGCGCACAACTGTGTGTGTATTAGGTATACACTATAAACGAAATTACACATTTTATAGTATCACTTTCTAAAGCTCTCTCTCAAATTGCGAAATGAAAAAGTAAAAGTCTCCTCTTTTTTTTCGTAAATTAAAGCTCGTAATACAATATGCGCGCAGCTTATACCAGAGAGAGCTTGCAGTAGCAGCGTGCACCGAATATAATATATTCCTCTCGCTGCTGCCGCTGCGTACAGTAGAGTAGCTGCCGGTTGTGTCTAAAATGTCCGCTAGCAGCTCACACGTTAGCCTGGGCTCTCTCTCTATATATCTCCTCTTTGAAAATACATCATGCGAAGAGAGAGAGAGAGAGAGCTTGCGGGTTCTAGTCGCTGCGCACAGACTCGTGTGTGCTCGCACTGCTGCAGCAGCTCGTCGTAGACGTCCTCGGTTTAGAGCCCTTTCTGGGCGACTCCCAGGCATTACTCCAACAATTAAGCTTAACGTCAGTTAAAACTAATAATCCGTCCCCGTCCGTCCGTCGACGCAGTCGGCGGTCACACCGGCTCATGGCCCCGTGTCGTAGTCGTCGTCGTTGTCGTCGCCGTTGCATTATATACGTATATACTTGAGCTTTACGCGCGTTTCGAAACAAAATAATAATATGTATATAAAATTAAGTCGACGAGCCGTATATTTATATTGTCGCGTCGTCTCGAGGGCGCGTTCGCAGTTTTACACGGGCGGAGAAAAGAGATGAGCCGTAGCAGAAGCGAGAGAAGACAGAAGAATGCGAATATGTACCGAATCATTTTTCAAAGATTCTCTCGTGCAACAGCAGTAGCAGTGGGTACTACAGTAGCTTTTTTCAATTTCGGTGCTGCAAAAGGAGCAAAAAAAAAAGAGGCAAAAGAGTAAGTCGGCGTAGCAGCAGCAGAGCTAGAAGAGCATTGGGCTAAAGGAATGGACTGAATTATTATGAAAACAGTAAAAGTCTGGGTCTGAGAGAGAGAGAAAGAAAGAACGAGAGCGCCGCGGCGGTGAGATGTTTTCAGAGTGACAGTAAGACCGCTGCTGCCTGCCTGCCTGCCTGCAGCATAAGCGTAGGGTAAAGCGCGGAGGGTATTTTCCCTTTGTTGTTCTTCGCCCACGTCCTTTTCCACCTCCTCCTCCTCCTACTTCGCCACCTCCTCCCGACGCGCGCGCGAGCTCTTAGATAAGAGCGTGAGTCTCAGGAAAAGCTGCTTATATACGCGAGCGAGCGAGCGCAAGATGCTCGAGAACTCGAGGCGCAGGATTATTTGCATAAATATGACTTCGTTAATAAGTATTATTTATGAATACAGATGCTCCGAATCGTTTTTAGGCCACAGAACAATGGGTATTATATCGCATTACTACATCGTATACAAATATTTTGAAGTCGCCCGCGGCGAGCGTGGATTCTCTTGAGTGACGTGTGTGTCACGCACACATTTATTATACACAGTTCATGGATCCGATATACGGTGATTATATCGGATGTAAATCAAATACATACCTGCTCCCAACGTCGAGTCTTATTCATATATAAATGCATATTGAACGCACAGCTCGTTGACGCTCGCGTTTAATTAATTTCGGTCGTCAATTTTTTTTTTTATATCCGCGCAACCACGACGTTTATGAGTTTTTTTTATATATAAATGAAAAAAAAAAACAGAGAAGGAAGGAAAAGAAATAACGCTGTATACATGCGCGCGCGCGAGCTATATTCGCGCAATCTATTTTATAGCCTCGCGGAGCCTCACGCTCGCGAGAGAGAGAGTTTATTTTGATGTATACGATACGCTCGTATATATCAATATATATAACGCGGGCAGACATCGTAACGATTTCGGCTCATAAAACGTACACACTGTATATCGTTGTTATATGCGTTGTGCTACGTTAACGTACGTATATATATATACGGGAGAGCTCACAATGGGCCTCGCTCGCGAAAATTTCCATCGCATTGCGCGCCGCCGCGGCGTATAACGTCATACAGTACGTACCACCGCCGACGCATATCGTACTGTTACAAACGCGCGCTGCAAGCACACATTGTGTGTCGGGGGCGCCTGGAAATTAGTATTACGCTTCTCTCCCTTGCTGCTGCGGCTGCTGTCTCTCTTTAGGTCGTCGTGCGCCACCACTACCACTACTCTACCTATGTGTGTGTATTTGTGTTCAGAAGCAGAAGCAGCAGCAGCAGCGCCGTTAATTAGAGTCTGTTATCGCAATTAGCGAGGATATACAGGCGCGTAATGACGTCCGTTTATTACAGAAGGTTTCGCGTGGATTGGATAAGGAGAGAGGAGGACTCGTACTACTGTTTGCTGCTGCATATGCACGCGTTTGCATTATTTGCTAGCCCGCTATATATAATCCGCATGCCTCGACTCGTTCGTCAATATATTCAAGCCTATAGCTATATTATTAGTACGATGGAAAGCATTTCCTTCAGAAGTCAGCATCGTTATGTAGACGTCCGAGATCGTCTTATATGCTCTCTCGGGATTTATTTCAATATACATGTATATATAGAAGCAGCAGCGGCAGTTATATCGAGTCGAAGTTTTAAGACACTGCATTGCAGGCAAGGTCACGTGCTTTAACAGTTGTGCCGCTGCTGCTGCTGCTGCTCTGTCTATATATAATACACCACAGTCGAGTAGTTGTATAGTAGTTACAAGTTGTCAGGGGCGACTTACTTCATCGTGCGCTCGACTTATACATATATATATATAGGTACTACGTCGAGCGAACAAGTGCAGAGCTTGCGGGTATCTCCCTATATTCCTTCAATAACATCTGTCAGCCGCGACTGGCGCGTATCTATGGAGCCGCGGCAGAATTGCGAACCCGAGCTTTCGAGCTTCTCTTTCGAGAATTGAGAGAGAGACACGTGATAGAGAGAGATTCTCGAGGATATTATATGTGATAAACAACTCAACCCTATCGGATCCTTCCGAACATCGAAGCGAGTCGCTAAGTATATTGTATATCGGAGCGTAAGCGAAACGTTTGTTGTAAGCTTTCCTCCTCGTCGTCGTTGTCGTCAGCGCGCGGCCTCGAGCTAGCTACTCGATCGCGCTCGAAACCAATGCGGACGATATATCGATTGCTGCCCCCCGTTCGCGCGCGCGCCCAGACTATATATCGCGTCTTTATCGATATGTGTGTGCAGCAGCAGCTAGTGCATATAGTGAAGAGAGAGAGAGAGAGAGTCGAGTCGAGTGAGCCATTGGCCAACTGACGCGTGGGTACGTCTGTCGGCGAGCGAGCTACTGGGCACACACACACAACCATAGTACATATGCTGCTGCTGCTTCTGCCTATATGTATATTAGTCCATGCCTATTTTTAAAAGTTGCGCCTTCGTACAATATATACGTATATTCGTATATGCTGCAACTATACTGTAACACAGCAGCAGCAGCAGCAGATCGGAAAGTTTAGAGTTGCGATACACGAAGTTTCTTAATTATATAGGCTGCTGCTGCTGTTGCACGCGCGAACGGCATATTGACTTCTACGCTGGTGTATAAGCGGCGGCGGCACGAGCACATGCCGATGAGAACACACATATACATACAGAGAGAGAGAAAGAGGAAGAAGCGCAATAATAGTTTTTAATTTCAACGAGCTGCTATACTACTACTACAGCATAGCTGCTGCTAAAGGCTTTTTTCTCTCTCTCTCGTTCTAATTGACGTATACTCTCTTCGGCGCGCAATGGCTTTTAATTCGTCTATTTTACACGGTATATAGATATACAAATGAACGCGGGCAGAAAGGCATTATATCTTTAAGGGAGAACTTTTGCGCGCAAGCTCGGCTCGCTGCGAGCTTTCGCGATGCATAGTATATTATATACCGCTATGCGCGCATATAAAGCCCACCATTAGCGATTGTGAGGGGTTGCTGGAGCAGGGATCCGAAAGAGGAGAGCTTTCGAAAGGATTTAAAGTGTTATTATTAGGAATTTGTTTGAATCCGATAAATATATATATGTGTTAAACTTACGGAATTTAATGCCTCGCATTATTATTATAATTATTATAATTATTATTGTATAGCAGCGATGATTAAAAGTTTTATCGTTTTCTGCAGTTACAGGTGGACCTCAAGCCGACGATAGCGGTGACGGCGGCCCAGGCCGCGAAGCTGCCCGAGAAAAGAAAGGGCGAGGACATCGAGGCCAATAAGGATTTGAAAAAGGTGAGATATATTTTATTGTATAAAATAGAGCATCGAGCTTTTTGACACGCATACTGACCCACACACACACACACACACACACAACTGGTATAGAGGTAATATGCCTCGCGTTGTTATACGAGCCGCGAAGCTGCAAGCTCTCCTTCTCTCTCGATTATACGTATAGAGTGGAATCTCCAGAGGATGAAATTCAATGCGCGAAATATTTCGCTCATTATAGAAATTCTTTCTCGCTATATTATAAGCTCGATATTATATTATACGCGTATATAGCCTGCTCTCTAGCGCGTACTATTTTCTTTATTAAAACTTTTTAAGTTTCTTTCATATGCTCTCATATAATAACAGGGACACCCCTCGCAGCAGCTGCAAACACGTATAATAAGCACAGCCGTCGAAATTTTTCTTCGTCCTTTTTTTTATCATTGTTATATTATTTGCTCTCGAATATAATTTAATTTCGACGAATAGTTTGAGAGAGCTGCTGTATATACACGTCGCGTTGTCGCGTAACATCGACGAAAGAGAGAGACAGAGACAGAATTGCCATTGCTGCATGTGCTGCTGCTACTGCTGCTACACACCGCGATCTCGTTTTTTGGCCTTCGACGTCGAGCGAGCGAGCGACGACGTTCGTTCGTTCGTTCGCTATTGCTATTGTTAGACTCGATGTCTGCTGATGATGCTATGTATAAGCGCATAGTGTGCACGTCTCGTGAGTTTCTTCTTCTTCTCTCTCTCTGTCTGTCTCTCTCTCTCTCTTGTTAACTGTGCTGCTACTCCGTGCTGATGTTATGCTACCGATGCAGATGTTACTGCAGATGCACACAATATATATTATTATGCCGCAGCAGCAGCGGCGCACAAATCGAAAATGGAAAATACGCGTATAATGACGCGTATAATACCGTTGTATTATTGTTACGATCTAGCGTCTGAAAAAATGAACTCGATGAGAATTTGAAAGAATAAGCCAGACTAGTATCGCGCGAGTCGTAAGAAGATGAACGAAAAAAAATAAGATTCACACCGGTATGATGTACAACCCCATTTTCGCATTTATATTTATGCAAGCGGCACGTCTTAACGCGCGCGAGATTCTCGGGATGTTATAAAAAAAAAGCTCGTACTCGTATAGAGTCGCGCGCGCGCGAAGTGAGTTATAAGCACTACGAGCGTGGCGCGCGCGCGAAATAAGCAGTTCTTTACCTTCTTATACTTCTTCCTCTTTTTTTGTTCTTATATACGAGCTTGATAATTCATAAATACAGTTTATACGCTGTATATTATATATGTACGCGCGGGTTAAGTGCCAACTGCAACAGGCCGCTGCCGCTGTCGCGCGCAACAGCCCTCCAATTCTTTTTTTTTCTTTACTTTTGGATGTTCGCCCGCGCGACAAGTGATAATTCTCGATGTACACGATTTATATTTTGGAGACAATCTTCTATAAATTAGGATCTCTTATATACTTCGTCGCTGCTGCGTCACATCTGCTGCGAAGCTCGTTAAGCTCTATGACGCGGCACGGAACAGATCGACTTCGCGTGCTGCTGCTGCTGCTGCTGCACAGCAGTATTTACCCTGCGTAAACATTCCGAGCTTATTGTTGTTTACCGTAATATATATTATATATGCGTTCGTGTATAGGAGATCTATGGATGTATGCAGTCATGCACAGCGTCGCGAATTAATCGCGTGTTTGAGAGGCCTGTCGCCGCACCATAATAATACGCGAATAATATTTTTTGCGTTTAAATAACTATTATAATAGCGTCGCGACGAGCATGAAAAGCTCTGTACGCTTTTTCTTACGTGTATGCCTTATTATTACACGTCGCAAGCTCGAAACGAATTTTTTTACACTGCGTACGGTATAACGTAACGAGCTGCGCGCACTGCAGCAGCGAGAGGCCTCGATCTTATCATTATTCTCATTATGCATAAAGCACACATACACGCGCACGCACGTGTTTGTAATATATGCTGCCATTCCGCGTTGTATAATATATGCCGCAAAATCTCTCTTTATAAATCTCTTCGCGCGCTCTCTTGCCGAGGCGGCGTCTTTACCGCGCGAGCAAAAGGAGCCCCGGCGAGAGAGTGAGAGAGTCACGCACAATCGGAATGTAGAGCGAAAAGCTCGTCGCTGTCTTATATACGCCATATGCTTCTAGTTGAAAGCTCCCTGGCGAACGAACTGCTGTCGCAATGCACACGCACACACACACACACGTGTAGACACGCGGTATTTCATTTTATCATATAATACACGCGACGCGAACAATTTGCGAAGTTGCGAGGCAAAAAAAAAAGAAGAAGGAAGAAAGAAAAAGAGTGCGCTTATTAGCGCACGCTTTAATTCACTTCAGTTCGCAGCCGCAGCGCGCGAGTCTCGCTCGCAAGCTCGAGTGTGTTTCGAATTATAATATACGCCCGGCTGCAGTGCGGTAGTAGCGGTATTATATTAATACTCGCGCAGCTTTATAACTTTGATTTTGCCGCGCGCGTGGCGCGAAGAATGCGATGGAACGTTTGGAGGTAGTGGTGGCAGCAGTAGCAGCAGCAGCAGCAGCAGAGAAATCATTATTATTATATACGAAGCAGGATAAATTGTCGGAATCTTGTGCTCCTCTCGTGCGCACACCAAAAGAGGAGAAGATCTGCGGTTCTTGATTTAATTAAATACGCTGCACCACGAGCGAGATACGCGTTTATGAATTTTTTTTGTTCTTCTTCTTCTTTTTTTCTGTTCTTTTTTGCGTTCGTTTCGCGTTGTTTTGAACGGCAGCAGCAGCAGCCGTCTCACGCTGTGCGTCGCCCGTCGCGTGAGAATCAAAAACTCGCACGTACATAATGCTTGTACCGTACGACGATGCAGCTATATGCATAACACGCACAATGAACGTGGCAGCCCACGCGTCAAAGACATTTTCCAAGAAGGACCCTTAGGTGCATTCAACCCCTTTGACGTCGGCTCCATATGTATATGCGCACACACCCTTTTCAACACCTTATCCCTCTCTTCTCGTGCAGCTCTCAGCTCTCTCACTCCACGCGCGCGCGCAGTCTTTTTTGTCGTTGTTGTTGTTGTTGTTGTTGTTGGTGGTGGTGGTGGTGGTGCGATGCATATATGCGCGTATATACGAGGAAAAGGAAAAATCTCTCTCTCACGCTCTTTAAGCTCGACGAGCTTGCGCGTGGTATAAAAGCTCGCAAGCTCGAGCGGCCGAGCGACCAAAGATATAGAAAAATTAAATACGTGTTAGGATATTCTAGGTGCGGTGCCCTACTGCACGTAGATATACGCATACACACACACACACACACACACACACACACACACACACACTTAGACGAGCCATGCTCTCGAAGTTTTGAATTATTCCGAGCATGCGTGTGCACACCGCCGAGCAAAATTTCGATGAAACGTTATGTGCTGCTGCTGCTGCAGCGTAGGGATACATATATACGGGGCGCGCGTGTGCACCTCCATATAGGAAATTCTCGAGTGCAAATACGTTCTCTCCCTGCTGCTGCTGCCACTGCTGCTGCTGCTTTTACCCGAGCATTGACTTTGGTTGCCAGGAAGCGTCCATTACATTTATATATTTCGTGTGTGTGCGCGCACGCTTGTGCCACCTCTTTTGACGGAATTATAATATATACGCTCGGACGAGCGGAAAGCGCTCGGACCTGCAGATTTTCGATGATTTTAATTCGATTATCATACTTGAAGCTCTCGACGCGAAGGGAATCTTTCGCTTCGTTAAAAATTATATTATATGAAAAGGGTCGATATTGCGCGAATGTAATGCTGCGCGGCAGCACCGCCACGAGAAACAAAACGCGAGAAGAGATAGAGATAGATAGATAGAGAGAGAGAGAAAAAAAAAGTAACAACGCGAAAAACGTCGAGAGTTTTTCAAACTTTGGAAAAAGTGAAAGAGCACGGCCAGTGAGGGAGAGAAGCTTCTATATGCATGCGCTATATCGGGGCAAGAGAGGAGAAAGAGAGTAGTACATGACCGATAGTTTGCGAACTAAGCGTCCGTATCTGGAAGTGTAACACACGGCCGTGCATATACACATCCACCCACGCACAACGGTATATATGACTCGCCGCGCGCACTACGCACTACGCACACGGATAAGCAACCGGTGAATATGTGTGCGCTGAGCGCGTTTTGTGTTTTCCATGCGCGCGCGCCTCGTCGTCGTCGTTGTTGTTCTTCTACTTTTACTACTACTTTTTCCTTTTTTTGCCGATTTCTATATGTGTGTGTTTTTCTTTTTCCGACTCGCAGGCGAAATTGGAAACGAAGGCGCTGAAAGCGAAAAGGCCCGGCTTCACCGACGAGAGGTACAACGAGACCAGTTACTACATCGAAAATGGTAAGTATTTTTTTGCACTGTTATTCTTATCTCGCATCCATTCTATATACGTCGTTTTATTATTTTTATTATTTTACTTTCGTTTTGAATAAATAATGGATTTTTTTCCCCATCTGCCGGGCACTTTGGTATCGATTGAATTATTATATGTGTGCGCGCACATCGACCTGCACTTTCTTTGTATTTTTTTTTTTCAGTCTTATTATTAGGAAAATAATAGGAAGTTATTTCGATTCCGAACTGCTCTTTTACGAGTATGTGTATCAATGAAAATATTTGAAAGAGTCAAAAACGTTCGGCGATGACGAGGACTCCGTTGTATATATGCCCATCGTATATAGAGTCAATATGCCATGGTTATTTGAAACTTAGAAAAAATGAAAAAAACACGATACACCGAGTTTATTAAAGAAGGTAAATATCGCGTGTTGTGTAGCTTCATTCATTACCAGCTCTTATACTCGCGATACAGGCAGGTATAACCACCGAAATCGATACTGCACGTGCTTTATATCGGGTACGTATAGCGTATACACCCGTCGGTTTATGTCAATTTCGATTCGTCTACGTGTTTATTAGCTGCAAAAAAAAGGATAGATACAGCCTAGTTCGATATTTTTCACGAAAAAAAAAAGAAGATTAAAAAACCGTATATTTTGCAAGCTGCAATTCATGCGGTTTGGAGAATAAACAAGAACGTAGAAAATAAAAACGAATAAAATATAAGCAAAAAAAAAAAAAAAATTCAAACGTAAAAATGAAGAGAGCGAAAAAAAAGGTACATTAGGCGCGGTAGTACGAGGTACGAAGAAAAAGAGATATAGATAAAAAAACACGCGCTCGGATAGGCCGGGGAACGATGCTTAACTGCATTCCGCTCTAGAAATGGATTTTAATAGTCGGCGGCCGCCGCCGCCGCCGCGCCACACCGAATCACACGGGTCATCGATAATGGACCAGACTGTCAGTGCTCTTCTTACTCTGACTCTCGAGCTCGGTCTGTCTCTGTCATGCAGCAGCAGCAGCAGCAGCAGCTGTAGGGTATGTTATATATCTAGACATCGAGCAGGAGAGACATACCGTGACTTTTTTTTTGCTGCGCCAGGATAATACGATATAAATTTTACACGAGTGTTATAACCGCGATTCGACGCAGAAGTTTTTTATACATTATATATATAATGTTATATATATCCGTTTCCGTATCAGAAGGATAGAGGAAATTGCATAGGCGAAGCCGCTGCTGCTGCTGCTCAAGCTTGAAAAGCTCGCGCTACGACGACGATCGTTGATGGGATTCTTAATTATATTCTTTGATGAGAATTTCTATATAGAGTAGAGAGAATCGAATGAAACTTCCTGTGGTGAAGCGCGCGCGCGCGCGGATTTTCACCAAGCGAGATCGTGTCCTTTTCTTCTTATTTTCCATTTTCCTCCTTTTTTTCTTTTGCGTATACCTAAGGGACGCGCACGAAGAGCTCTATAACGAAGAGCTTTTATTATTCGAAAAACACGTGCTAGCACGCGCGCACGCGAAAATACCTTGCACAGCACACGATATACATAGAACGACGCGTCGGGTCGCCGCCGCCGCCACGCGTGGCATACAGAGCGACTGCTGCAAGCTCTCGGGCAAAATCTATTGTCTCGGAGCACGAATTCGAGTGTGCCGCTGCTGCTGCGGAGCTTGCGCGCTAATTAAAGAGCTTTTCGATGGAAAACCTCGTTATAATACTGACTTTGTATTCGGCGAGGGGGGTATATATACATAAGAGATAAAGATAGATAGAGATACGTATGTGCGCAGTTTAAAATCTCTTTCTCTCTCGCTCTATCTCTCCTTTTTGGCAAAGGGCCCAACAGCAGCAGCAGCGGCAGCAGTAGTGTCTCGCAAAGCTCGCGACTGCAAAAAAAGTAAAAAAAAATAAAATAAAATATCGTCGTTATAATAGAAACTGTTCGAGAGGCGTATATATAGGAATTGTGTAAAATCCCGCGTAATTGATAGCGCCTATATATATAATCAAGTCGAGAGAGCTTTCGATTTCGAGGCAATGATTGTAGCTAAAATAAATGCAGCAGCGACCACATAATGTATGCGCGTAGTACACCCTCTCCGTATATAAACGCGTAGGTCGTGTGCCTACTGGCCTCGTCGCTAGTCTCTTGAGATCGTTGCCGTTGCCGCTACTGCTGTTGTTGTTGTTATTGTTATTGTTGTGTCGTTGGCCATCGTGCAGAACGCCGATTCCCCAGCCTTTTGTACTTGATAGCCTACCGCTGAGAGGGCAGGGTTAAGAGAGAGAAACACACGGAGAGAGCACCAGCAGAGTACGCAGAGTCCATTGTCCCTTCCCCGCCGTCGCCCCTGCGGGGGCAGACTTGAGCTTGCAGCAGCAGCAGCAGCGCACGTGTATATACAGGTACTATATATGTATATGCACAAGGAGACTTCGACGTCCTATTGAAGACTGGACTTGTATGTAGCCTATCAAACGCAACGGTACACTCGAGTGTATTAAGCACAAAAGCGAAGTAATGGCATTTCTCAGTTTGTCGTTGCTGCTGCTGCTGCTGCTGCTGCTGCTCGACGTCATCGTCGCAAGCTCTCTCGCTTGTATTATCCTAAAACGTACTGTAAATGTTAAAGCGGACCACCTCCCTTTGAGCTTAGATCGAATCTACGCGATGTGGATTTTTTTTGTCTCGATGTGTAGAACATGTAGAAGTAAAAAATATGGCGTGATACAATGAATAAATTATATAAGCGGTATGGTTCTTTTTCTATGAAAAATTGATTTACTTTTTTTAATATACATGAATATATCATATTGTTTTTACATGATGAGATTGCATAATGTAGAAGAAATCAATCAAATATAAAATGATAACATGTGAAAATTTATAAATGAGTATTTTAAACCAATACAATAGACACAACATGGTTGTTTCAGTCACAATTCAATATAAATGTTATACATTAATTAAGTCACGATGCGTGGGCGATGCGCCATTTTCACATGGGCTTTGAGATTTGGTTTATACTGGAATGTCTTTCCGCATGTGTCGCAAGTATAGGTGGTATTATAATGCGACGATTGGACGTGTTTTAGAAGAATAGAGCGATTTTTGTATGTTTTTTCACAGAAATCACACGCGTAGATGATACCTTGATGAATCGTCTCAATGTGACGTTTGAGATTACCTTTTTGTACGAATTTCTTTTCGCAAACGTCGCATTCATATCTGGCACCATTATGCACCGCCTCGATGTGCTTTCTGAGATTACTCTTGTCTGAAAATGTCTTTTGGCATACATCACATGGATGGGTAATTTTATGATGCATCGTATCAATGTGGATTTTAAGATGACCTTTTAGTGAAAATGCCTTTCCGCAAACATCGCATTCATGCCTGACACCATTATGCACCGAATCGATGTGTTTTTTTAAATTACTCTTTTCTGAGAATGTCTTTTTGCATATGTCACATGCATGCGTGAGCTTATAATGCACTGAATCGATGTGTATTTTGAGATATCTCTTGTTTGAGTATGTCTTCCTGCAAATATTACATGAATGTCTTACACCTTTGTGCATGGTATCGATGTGGACTTTAAGATGGTATTTTTCTGAGAATTTTATTTCACAAAGGTCACATGCATGTCCGACTCTCTCGTGCACCCTCTTGATGTGTCTTTTGAGACAACTTTTACGTTTGAGTACATTTCCGCAAATATCGCATTCATGTGTGACACCATTATGCACCGAATCCATGTGCTTTTTGAGATTACTCTTGTCTGAGAATTTCTTTTGGCAAATATCGCATTCATGTGTGATATCACTATGCACCGAATCGATGTGCTTTTTAAGACTAGCTTTCTCTGAGAATGTCTTTTGGCATATATCACATGGATGCGTGATTTTGTTGTGCACCGAA
>CACVKI010139875.1:0-20609 GCA_902732785.1 Trichogramma evanescens | reverse complement strand
TACACGCACGCGAGCTGCCCGAGTCGTCTCGGCTCGAGTCTGCGGGACTTCCCACGTCTCCTCGACTGTACGCACGGCTCCTCGACCTATACTCAATGATTAGNNNNCGAGGAGAAGTGTGAATTGTCGCCACATAGCGCGCTGCTCTCCTCGACTGAACGCGAAGGCATTACTCACTGAGCACGCTCAGCGCGAAATCAGCCTCAAACGGGCTCGTATGCTGAAAATGCACATGCAGCCGCCGGTAATTGACTTATATATACACGTAGATATGCTTTGTATCCCGGCAACTGGCTACATTCACGATTGACCTCGTTTGAATAGCCTTTTTTTTCATTATAAAGCTTTTTTCCTGAATACATATATGTCTGCTGGTGTGGTACACTGTGAATATGAAACTCGATCTCTTGATTTATTTTAGTCTGCTATACGTGGATGTATGTATATACGGTGTAAAAGTGCGGTTAGATGTACACGCGCGAAAATAAAGAAGATCTGAATAGCGTTGAATTTTCGTGTATACCGAATGCACTTGTCCTATTAAGCCTTAATTGGTTTCTCGCCTCTCGACTTTCCTTGGAAATTGCTCAATTTGCCTGCTGCAACTATTAATTGTTCCGGCAACAAAACTCTTGCTGCGTATAAGTTTACACCGGCGATGCGTAAATTACAAGATTTTTCTCTCTTTTCTTTTAATCATACAGCACGAAGTGAGTTATTTTTCACGCGCGAGTTGGAATTCAAAAAATCATCAGTATGATAAACGAGTTATCAAGCAGTTGTATGTACATTGTACAGGTTGAGGAAAAAAATCTGAAATATATCCTTTGTATACGCGCCCCAGTTATGAAAATCTGAAAATAATTTAGCTTCAGAGGATTCAAAGAATCTGCTGCAATCTTCCGACACTAAGAAAAGTATACGATTAAAAGACGAAAAAGAAAAGAAAAACGAAAAGGTAGAAAAATTGAATAGCACAGTCAGGTGAAGCTAGAGGTGCGATATTCGTGTTTGAAACTTCCTTCCCAGGTTCGGTTATGAAAGACAAGAGCCATGTACCTTCGTGCAAAGTGCTCCATAAGAAATGAAATTACAGACGAGAAAGTTCTCCCCGTGCCTTCTTCTTCTTCTCTTTTTTTTCTTAAAAGTAAAAAAAGAAAGAGTAAGTGCGTATATAGCGCTCACGATAAAAGACGTTGTAAGCAGTAGCATAGCTCGATGAATTGTACAGAGCAAAAGAGAAAGACATGGAGATAGCGAGAGCGAGAAAGAGTAAGCGAGAGAAATGTAGTTAGAATTAAAGAGTAGAGACTAAGAAGGAATATCACGATGAGTCTGTGTACAGAGTGGATGTGCATTTATATATAGGTAGTGCGAGAAAAAGAAAAAAAATAGGGAATAACAACGCATAGTAGCGCGCAAGTTTTACCAAGCGCTCATTATCGTAATAATTATTTGCTTCAAGAGTTGAATGAAAATTCAAATAAGTTTGCGCAAGCGAGAGTGAGAGATACGGAGAACGAGAGAGGAGGAGAGAGAGGAAGAGAGAAAGAGAGAGGATAGAGAAGTTACTCCACTGCTGCGTGCGCTAACTCGACGTCGAGCGCGTGAAATGAGTTACTGCGGATAGGAATAAAAAAAAAAAATAAGCTACACGAGAAACGTCGGAAAGAGTGATATTTCGTTTTTGCCTCATTCGACGTAATAATGTACAGTACTTCACAATTTCATGTATAGATATATCTGAATTTGCCCCGAATACAAGATTATTTTAGTTTTCTTTTGAATTCTCTGTACTCACTGGATCGTGCCAATTCGAGAACATTTTTTTTCATATCAAGACTTTTCAAGAACTTTAATTATCCTAAATTCGCGTGTAGTTGAAAAACATTCTTTGATCCCTCGCTTGTGCAGATCGACCGTACGCGATTCAAAGAAACATGACGAGTGTTGTAATAAAGTATAAAGAGGGTGACGAGAGCCCATCGAGCAGACAGCTAGCAGTTGCGGTTATGTTTTACGTAATTATATTTCGAGGCGATGTTGTATGTAGCGCGTGTTGGATTAATTATTAAAGGGAACCTCGTACGTGTTGGCTGATATAAGATTTCAACCTCTGCATGGGTGAAAAAACTTTAAGCCATTTAGAATAATCCATAGGATTAACGAGTAAATCCATAGGCATTCTTTTCCAACAACAAAACGGATTACGCACATTTGCGTTGGGGTTGTAAGGCGGAGAATGTTTGCTTTATTCTCGTCTTACCGCCTACGCATGTTTATATTTCTGTAAAATTTACATCCCAAGAGCTTATTATCATAGTAATGTCGAGAAATCCGTAAAATAACGTTAGAAATAACAATTCGTATTATCGAGATTGCTGGAAAATAGGGGGAAAAAATTCATAAAATATTTTAACAAGGCATTTACCATCAGCAAATGCTCTTACGAACGCGTATAGTACGTCGCTTTGTGTCAAATGGCAGAACAAAAAGCTTAGCATTATAGGAACGTGTGATCGAGATAGCGAGCGCATACACATACGTGCGGAACACACGGGATAACTCGAGACTAATCAATCAGTCCGACGTGCAATTTACTAATGAAAGTTTGTGTGTTGCTGCTGTATACGTCTATATATGTTTCGGTACGAATACACGTACGCACGCACACGTACACACACAAAGTATATTATAAATCAAGGCATTATTCAACTTGCTTAAAACAGCCACGGTATTACAAATAGCGATTTAGGGACGAAATAAATCTGGGTCTTTTGTATTCTATCAATGAATACGATGCTTGTGTTAATGAATGTCCATGAAAGCTCAGCTCTTGAATTTTCGGCTCGATTGGCATACTTTTTAAATGGATTTTTTTTTCAAATAACATTAAAAGATATTTCGTTCTGTGCTTTACCTATACCTCAACTCTTAAATAACATGATTTCACTGCTGAGCATGAGAAATTTATATAAAAACCCACATCAAATAGAATATCGAATAAAGATAATTTTTTGGAAAATTTTGCGGCCGAAATTAAAGGTAAAATTTATTTAAAAGGGAAAATGACCACGGTAAACAGTGCTGTTCCAACAAAAATCAATCATATTGGAGAGTTCATTGGTAATATAAGTTTATTTGGTTTTGAACATGTTTCAATTTACGAGACCCAATACTTATGTTTAAAAAATTGTGCTGACACAGCGTATATCAAGTTAAACAAAAGTTACATATTTCATTCTGCCATGTGAAAAATTTAACTACACACTCTTAACATAATTCTATTAACATTTTTTTCAACTTGATAAATCGTAAATTTTGGGGGACATGACACATTAAAAAAGAAGAAGGGACAAAAGAAGTAAAAAAAATGTCTTAGGTCACGTGTCAATTATCAACCAAGGCGAAGACGACTCATGTCAATGCCCTCGGGCTGCAAACTTGACACTTGTGAAAGATAGATAACCTCCGGTATCCGTTGCGTAATGTACTATTTCGTTTTGACCCAAGGGCCGAAAACGCTTCTTTGAGTCGAGATATTAAGCAAACTATTTAGGTACGAGGAGCGAAAAGAAAAGTTACATCAGTGCATCAAATTGATATGGTGGTTAATTTTTTTTTACGTTGGGTGCATATTTTTCAAATTGTATGTATACCTTTATTTATTTCATCAGAAATGGTTGCATTTATTAAAACGGTTGCAATGCTTAATTTGTTAGATAATAAATCATACGCTGAAAGTAAATTAATAACGAGATGCCAAAAGTGTAACATATTTTATCAATTAATTTCCTCTTTTTGCATTTAATATACAATGTTGCGCATGTAACCAAATACAGCACAGTAGAGTATTTAAATTCACAAAGCTAACAAAAATGAAATTCACAAATCTTCGTAAATACATGCACAAAGGGACTCATTTTTTAACGTTACTGACCGGTAAAAAATAATATAAATAATTATTATGTACCTTAAGAGGATGGGGAATATTTTTGCTTTTGTGGATTTTATTGATGTTGGGATAGCTTGTCAGAGCATTACACACACATGAGCCTCGCATATGTGCTTGGGTGTACGGTAATATATTGTCATTATAATCATTAATTAGCTCAGTCAATTGTGGTTGGTTTGCAACAAAGCTACATGCTCACGCAGCCATAAACTCGATTGAGTTCCATTATCATTAACTTAAATAAGATTATGCCTCCTTTGTTGCGAAATTTGCCGAATAATTTGTTTCCCAGTGCGTAATACCATAAACAAACGTAACCAATGCGTTGTCTTGTTGATAAATATACATTTCGAGTGATCATGACACTGATATCGAAATTCTTGGAAAATATTACTAATCATCCTAGTGTTATAGTCGTAATCTAAAGAAATAAAAATATTCCAATGAGCGCTCACACGAACTCGGAAAATAAATGTTTTCGCCTAGAAGAAAACGCGCGCGCCAAGCAAATTTGAGCTGATTCAGACGTCGGTAAACATCTCACGCGTACGTCATTAAGAAACTACCGCGGAGATATACGCTCGTTTCTCGAGAGCTCCATATACGTTTCATGTTTACCTGCTTGTATCTCCACGTTGGAATTTACGCGTACGCGTCGAGGCTAAATGATTCGATCATGCATGGCTTGGTTTACGAATCCGCGCCGCAAAATGAATTTTCAAATTTTATTTTTCAACTATGTGGAATTGAATTTTATGAAAAAAAAAAGAGTTCATCGCGGTAAAGGCGAATCAAACGGATTTTTGTTAGATCTTTTAGCATCTGCTATTTTAATGCAAGTGAAATTGATTCAACGTCAGATACTTTCCATACCCTTGCGCACGAGTCGGAGAGGAACAACGTCTGCTGCACGAAGTACCGGAGCGAAATGAAATTGCAGGTTTATTCTTTATAAAAGCTAAAGTGCGTTCAAACAAGCCTTTGTGATTGCTTCTGAAATGAGCTTTCGTCTCGTGCTTTTCTTTCTATCGTCTATGATGTGTGTATACATCACTACACCGGGGGATCTTTTCGATTTGTTGCGCATTGTAAAGATGAACCGATGCACCCAAAAGAATTGTTGCGTAAAAATAAATCCAGGCTAAAAATAGTTTATTCATCCGCATTTCTTATATAGCTTTTTGGAACGATATTGAAATCAATTAAAAAAAAGTGAAACCCTACGCGTAAAAAAATGTTCGCAAGCGTATCAAGTCGAATGCATATGCACACATGCACGCACACGTATATATCTCTACGTACAGCGTGGATGGAATCGAATTTGCACGAGCGACCACGCGCGGTCATAGTGGTACATCTGTCATCCGGCGAAAGGGCACAGCCTTTATCTTGTGCGCGCGCCCCAAGAGTTGAAAGAGAAAACGTTTTCAAACATTCGAGTTTCAACGCTGCCGGCTCTCTGCCTACCCTTTCGTAATATAGAACATGTCCTAGTTTAAGATCCTCGCACGACAGGAGCTCCGCACGCTCGATCTATTTTTGATATGTGTGCGCGTTGGAGTGAGACGTAACTCGAGCTAGGCGCTTACGGATGAACCGATAAGACCCTCTCGTATCATGGATATAAGATTCATTATCCAGAAATCTGCTTGTTACGTGTCCGAAAAATTAAGTACATCGTTAAAATTCAATATTGTTGTATTATTCACCATCCCACACAAAAAGTCCCATTGTTTTAGTAGCAACTATATTTGTCATTGAGATAAACGTGCAAAATGTCACCTTCGCAGCTTCGTCTTTGTTTTTTAATTATGTTTCGAACATACCGCCTGTTTTTGATCGTTAACTAACTTAATAAGCAGAATTCCGGAGAACACCAGTCATATATTGTATGATAAAATTTTCCCCATTGTTCCCTGAGCGAATGCTGCGTAAATACGCACCTTTTAACAAACATAATAGAGCCACGAAAGCAAAGTAATCCGCGCTCTGTAGCGTCTCGACGATCGATAAATCAGTTAGTTCGAGTTGATTCCGTTTAAAATGGCCCGTTATTAGATCTACGATACCCCCCAATATGTGCGTATGTGTGTGCGCGTGTGTATGTAAACTTCAGAGCTCATTAATCATCGACGTTGGGAGAATCAATATCAATTAAAGCTTCAATGCGAGAACTAATGATGCACCTCTTACATGAAAATTGATCCGCTTGGCGAATGCAACTCCGATGTTCTGCTATTCTATATATAAGGAAAACCAAATAATAATATTATAATCGATTTTCCTACCACTTCGTTGAAAAATTAATTACATCTGATAATAATAAATCAATTTCATAACCGGAGTAATCGTAATATTTGCATATTATAAAATGCATCGCGCTCCTTGTCGAGCTTTCAATGCTGAAATAAACCAATTATTATTCCTATATATTGTAATATGACGTGCAGATTCGCCTCTGAATAAACACAAGCAACTTGCCTCTTATGCGGGCCTGTGGCTTAGAGCTCCATTAATAGCAGGCATAAAGGCCGGCCTTCTGCTCGGCCTAGTCATAAAATTAAGTTCTCTAGTTTATATACATGCACACAATCACATTCAAGTCTATGTAAGCTCATACGAGCTGTTCATCGTACGCCCATGCACTTCAATCAATACACAAGCTGCATCCCTGAACCTCGGAACAGTCAGCAATATTGTGCGTCATTTCATTAAGTTGTTCATTTTGAAGGTTTATAAAGTTATAAATTATCCATGAGTATTGGTTCAATTATTAAAAGCGGAAAATTTATAAAAATAAAATTTACGTTACAATTAGAAAAAAAAATATGTCATTTTCATTTTGAGCTTCAACTTTTTGTATTAGCGTCCCTCGGATACGAGAGACGGTAAAGCATAAAAGAGTGAGTAAATCCTCGTGGCTTCAATCGAATGAGAATTTATTCAATTATGATAAAAAAAGCTCGAAGCTTCCCCGAAGGAATCGTTTACATAGCACAGAGCCAAGAGTACAAACCTGTTGGAAATGTCTGCATATCGTGTGTGCGATAATCGGACGTTACACAGATTACTTTCTCATGTTGGCAAGCAACAATGACAGCGAGATAAGTGGCTCGTAGACAATATTAATATTTATGTTTACTTAATAATTGCAATGTACTACAGTGGACCGTCTCGAATATAAAAATAGCATCATGAAAAAAGAGCAGTATTTCCATTTTACCCACTAACCCACATACGAGCATACGAAAAGAGTATATTTTATTTAAATCAGTGAGACGACGTTCAAGACACTTGGACGTGACTAGACTGCCTTCTTCTGGTAATTCGAATATCATCGATAATTTAATGCTAAATTATGCTTTATTACGTATGAAATCCTGCCCCAGTAGAAATCGAACCAGTCGTTATCCATTTTACAGCCAGACACCATTGTATTCCACTATAAACAACGGGTTAACGAGTGTTTAGATTTCCAGCAGAGCCTTGACAACGTGTAATGAATGATTTCGTTGCACTTCTCGGTGTAAAGTCACGAAATTTAATACATATAAGAAATTCAACGCGCGTTCAACACCGAGGCCCCGCGCAAAATCAAAATTGAACTCGGGCAGACACACCGTGTGGGCTGGCAAGTGTTGCGCCGTATACGGAGCTAGCTGCTATACGGAGCCCGACTTAACGAGGTGTTGGCTGCGTGCGTAAGTCGATTTAGTCGCCAGCGCGACGCTATACATTGTGTGCATAGATATACATTGTATAAACAGTAATAGTAGCAAGTTAGGTATCCTGATTTATCCAGGATGTGCTTAAATTATCCCCAAACTATCCCCTCTCGGCGCCGTAGATCATATCGTTTGACTTCCTGAATTGCGAAGTAACATTGCCTCATATAGCGCAAACCAAGTTTCCCATGCTTTCTCCCTCTCTATCTCATATAATCTTTGCTGCGCGAGGCAGTAGGTAACTTTCTTGTACACGTGTAATGTATATATTTCTGATTTTGCTTTACGCGCGCGTACATATGTGCGAATGAGCACCCAATAGCGAATAATTTGTATAATTAACACGACAAGCTGCGATAAGCAGATAAAAATTGCCCGAATTGGGGTTGGTAAATTTTCCGAGCGAACTTTACGGCCGGACGAATTAAACATAAATCTTCGGCTGCGCGCCTACAGATACCGAGTGAACAATAATTATATACACCGTTCGCGCAAGCAACAGGGGGGAAAACATGCAAATCCCTTGGTCGAACTTTCGTTTTTTTTCCCCGTTCATTTTCCTCCATCAGCTGCCGGCGCCTTCACGATCCGACAGAGCATCGGAAAATCCATTAGAAAAATAAATCTTCCGCAACTAGATGAATACCGTAACGGAAAAATGCTATAGAGAAAAAAATACAAGAGCCCGTTGTTATACGCATCGGCACGAGTGTGCAAATCGATGAGAAAGGGGCAGGGGAATGAGTGCGCGTAAAGAAGGTTTGAAAAATGTCCCTATAGGTGTGCAATAATAACTCACGACTTAATGGATTCGCTTTTGGGATTTAATATTCAGAAAGGGACGGCCTCGTGCGCCGCGCCGTCATGCGCCGAGAGGAATACAGCCCAGGCTACATACTTAAAGGCTATATGCACGATGTTGGTACTGGCTGCTTATTACCATACGAATGGTCAATCGATCCATCCTCTCTCGAAGCTAACTAGCCGCAGCCACTTATGTGCCAGGAAGAGAAGCTGGGCGGGGTTGCGAAATGACGACGTCGACCGACGAGCGCTGCCCTGTGCTTTTGGACGGTAAAATTAAACGTGTGTGCGGCATCGAACTTTATTGCATTCGTCCTTCTCCGTGCGTGGCTATTCCTTCCTATAGATGTATTTTACACATCATCTCTCTTATCTCTTTCTCTGCTAGTATCAATGATCAATGAGAATAATTTAAATTTTACCTTTATTTTTTTTTAGCCGACTGAGAAAATCGATTCATCAGTTTATAAAAAAATGCTCACATTAAGCCGGGTAATATTTTATTTTTTGTTTTGCCCTGACGTAGACGGAAAAGTTATCTCGTATTTAGATTTTCCATTGTGTGCAAAATGTGTGAAATAACACGGTAGTTTCGTTCTCTCGTAAATGAACATTTGTAATGTATTTACGTATACAAATTTGAATTTCAAATTATGGTTCACAAGAGCTATCTACTTTCTAATTTTTTCTTCTCATTTTTTTCATTTTTAACCATATGTTCAAATAAAAAATAGTATTAGTAAATACGTGTATGTTATTAACAATACGCAACGAATAATGAACTTTATGGCTTCTTTGGTGATTAATTTTCTAGTTAACTTGTAACGGACAACTAAAAAAATTTTCAAGAAACCTTGCACTTTTATTGCAGAGTTAATGAGCTTTTAATTGCAACCATACACGACGAATAAGAGAACATCAAATGCAGAATGAGCCTAATGCAAAAAGAGAGAAGTAGAACGAGTGAAAATTGTGTCTGACTCTATTTTATAATAGACTAGAAGCGCTAGCTGCTCCATTAATAATAAAATTTCAGACAAACAAGTTTTTTTTTAATCATTCACTATTCGTATACGATTTCTATAATTAATGTGGAATGGTTGTAAAAAAGCAAGTTTTAATAAACGAAAGATATTTGTAACGTATTTAATACCAAATAGTTTTACTAAGTAACATTAACCGACATTTTTAATAAATTATAATTTGACATCACACGTTTTTTTCACAAATTTTACTCATTTTTCATTAAATACAGGATAAATCTAATGAAAAAGAAGCGTAATGACGTTGAGAAGCATAAAACTTTTAAAAATATTGCGTTTAGCCCCAGCAAGAAACTTCGTCCTTTGATTTTTCACTTGCAGTAATTTCATGTTTTTTTTTTTAGCTTTTGTTTTGAAAAATACTAATGCGACTAGCTGTACCTAGCTATATAACTCTGTGAAAAATTACATTTTTATTTATTTAAATCAAGAATTCTAATTACATTTACATAACGTAGCGTATTTTTTATTATTTTTTTACATTCTTTTACATACAATACATTAGGTTTATTTCAATCAGTAAAAAAATACAGCGTAAAAAAGAATTTATTCCCCTTAACTTTGAATGCTTGAAATATTATTAAAATGTCTAGGCAGAGCACGAGTATTTTTTCTCCCGATAGATCCATTTGCAGCAGCAAGTCTTAACATGTGAAAAGCTTCAATAAAACATAAAAAATGAAAGATTAATTTTGTATAAAGGAGGCTGAGAGACGTCGCAGCCAAGGAAAGAAGCGCTCGTGAAAATCGAGTGAAAAAAAAAGGAATGGCGTGCCACACACACACGCGCGCACGCATAGACACATACACACAAGCATCAGGCAGCCCTTCGCTTCATGAATAATAAAAAGGCTCAAGAGGCGGAGTTTTCGATGTTTTTTCATTCGCAATATGCGCGCGTGTGGCTCATCCGTAACGCTCATGGTGGCAGCGACGGCGGCGGCGACGCGCTAGCATCGAATACTTGAAAATTGCGGATTTATCCCTCCCGTATATATAGCGTGAAAAAGGCTCAGCTCGACTCTCGTCATGCTGCCTTTTTTCATCCTCCGCTTATATTTATGCATCAACACTTTTTCTTTTTTAATTATCAATGTGCCTTTTTTTCTCTCTCGACCGGGCAAAAGTGCGCAAATCATTGCTTGCGTTTGATACTGCATACGACGATTGCCGAGATTTTCTTCTTCTTTTTGCTGACAGTTATAATACTCCTCGTCGTACGAAAATTTATACGTCCGAGTCTGTGGACATGATATTTGTTGGCATATGATACGGCCATAATCTCATTTAGCGCTTTCCAGGTGAAAAAACAATAATAATCTGGATTTTTGCCCAAATTGTTATTATTCTCATAATCTAGGAAAAATATTCTCACACTATTAACGAAATAAGCAATCGGACGTATAGTAGATATGTACTTAAAAAAGCGACTGAGTAATTTTCACTAATTAAAAGTCAATGACCGTTACTCACTTTTCACGCATGCGTATCAAAGGATGATATTGAATGGCCATTGAAAAGTTCGAATGAAAATGTTATCTTCCGATTCAGCACTCCGATACCTGAGGACATTTCATGCCTCGGGAATAAATTTAAATTCAATGAGATAAAAGCTCGCTTGTTCGTACCTGCTACTACTTTTTCAAAATGATTTTCCCCGTTTGTTTTTGTCGATAGAAATTAATGATAAAAGCTTCAAATGTCACGGGCCATTGAAAAATTAATTCGGATAGGTTCGTATTTATGAGATAATGGCGTAAAACAACTGAAGTATGTGATAGATTCGAGGGCCGAAAATCAATATACCCGCGAGGCAAGATCTATTTAAATTATTTTTTAAATAAAGTTTCTCTACGTACACTACCCTTCGATTAATTCTGTCCACATTTTGTCAACATGGAACATGTATAAGCATACAAAATTCCGTGTTCCAGTGGACAGAATTTATCGCAACATAGTGTACATCTATTCCAAGTATCAATGTGATATTTCGTACATCCATCCATCATTCGAAAATATAGAGCGCATTTGCGTTAGCCGAGTCACTTGGGAAAAAGTTTTTCTCTTACTAAATCATCATAAATGCAGCCTTAAAGTTTCACGCACACACTCGCCGATTTCCCAGCAATTTTCATAACTGATCCTTTCCCGTCTTCGAAGCTCATCGCACTCGAAGGCATTCTTCTTCTTCTTTTTCTTCGATCTCGCGATTTATTATTTTATACTTAAAACAAAAGAAAACAATCCATCACAGCCCGATAGTTTTTGCTCTGCCACATTTCTCTCATTGGATCGAGACTTGGGCGTGGGTGGGCGGGCGCGTGGAGAGGAAATTCTTGCGAGGAGCTTTTTGTCAAACGTCTCGATACAACAATACCGCAGCGCGCGCGTCTCTATGGCTCGTGTGCGCTCGAAGTTTCATTAATTCCAGCCGGAGCCGCTGTATAAGCTCAGGCCGCAGTTACCGCCTACTCGTAAATGAATCGTTTATGACTTATGATAGGGTCATAGACGCTAGCAGCAGCAGCAGCAGTCCCGGAGATACGCCTTCTTGCGTCGAGCTATAATGAAATCTGCGGCTAGTCGATGATGACTCCAGCCCTGGGTACATACTATATGTAACATAAGATTGGCCAGCGAAGCTCTCTCGATTATTGTACGCGCTCAGCACAGATGTGCGACTGCAATAAGTCGCAACTGTATCGTTGGCAAATGAATTTTTCGCGCAATCAAAATTACATTTGCAATTGTAAATTACGAGCCCAACGAGCTTGCACGATGAAACTTGATATTCCGTTTGCACTTTTTGCGCACGTATAGTTTCTCATTTTAGAGGCTTCTTCATCAAGCTGTAGACCGCTGCTGCTTGCTACTCTTTACAGCAACTGGCGCACTGAAACATCCGAGCCCGGTAAGTGAATTCGCGATGTAGTTTTGCCCCGGGGGTTGCGTGGGGAAACCTTCTCTTGTTCATATATACTTATATCTATGTGTTAGAGACTATGTGTTTGAGTGTGTACGCAGAGCTAGCAGGGCAGCAGAAGCAGCAGCAGCAATGTTTTGGCCCGAATGTGTTAGTGCGCCCGTCTGCCCGCCATAGACGTGAACATAGCACCCAGACTCACCGGTTCGAGTGAAAGAAGCTATCCTATTCGCCGCGGGACATTGTTCCTCTCATTCTAAGCGGAATAAGCAGATTTTCACGGCTTACAAAGTCAGCAGTCTTTGCGCTCGACTCGATTCGAATTTTCAATAGTACCCCTGCTGATACGCCCACGAACTTACTTGCACGCATAACTCGAGCAAATGCATAATTTACAAAATACACACATCGCATGTTGCTTATTGCTGCAATGAGCAAATTCGAGTTTTGATTTTTGTTCGCTGTTATTTTGCGCGTCGATTGTTTCGTTGCAGCGCTGAAAACCTCTGGCTCTCGGGGGGTTATTTATTAGTTTGTGTCCAGCAGCAGCAGCAGCAGCATCATATGGAGACAGAGAAAGAGAGAAGTGAAAACCTCTGACCATCAAAGCGGTCGGGCTGGGCCGAAAAATGCGCGCGACGAAAAGGCCAAAAAACCGTGCGCGATGTATGTACGAGCTCGCTCTTCAAACGAACGACTACTTTTACAAGGGCGAAGAGTATAGGCCACAGAGAGGCACGATAACGAGTGTGCGACAGCCACTGCTCGAGTAACGAAACATAACAATCGACAGTCACGCGCGCACGCCTGCAAAACAACGCAGAAACTGAGGTACAAAAAAAAGCGAGTAAAAATTCGCATGAAGAAGAGTGTATATGTGTGGGTCGTCTATATGTGTATATAACTCATATAAACAGAATGAAAGAATAAAAATGAAGTAGTCTCGTAGCTCGGGCGCACTATACCGACGCGCTCCGGCTATATACGGGTGTCTCTCGTATTCTCTTTGTGTGCGTGCGCGTACGCGCGCTGCTGAAAAAAGCTGGGCACATCGGGACGCTTGCGCGCACACACATATCTACGAAAAAAAGTGAGAAAGAGACGTTCGTGCGCGACAAAGGATCGCGCGCGCCAGCATGATAGAGAGAGAAAGGTTCGTGACGTGCATGCCTAGCCCGCGCACAGCACTCTATATATAGGCAGAGGCGCAGCAAAATAAATGGAATGACGAGACATTTTGGCTAATGCAATTTACCATTCTCAATGTGACGTCTTATTATAAACAGCCAACCAGAGAATACAAGGTGGTGAGTTGGCCAGGTCAAGTTTGGTTATATAGTGGGAAAGGCGGAAGGAAGCAAGAGCGAGAGAGACACTGGCAGCGTCGCCGTCGCCGCGGTAATTCGATTAAAGCAATCTATCTAGCGAATAGTTGTCAATATATGAGCCTTTCAGCGTGCCCTGACATAATTAACTTGCTCACGCGCGGGCGCGCAGGGGAGACTGCTGCCGCTGCTGCGTTTATATTTGCAAAAGCCGAGGCCTTCGTCGTGCATTATATGTACGCTCGCGCGCGCGTAGCTTTCCCGGCCCGCTGCAAGCTATATATATACGTACGCGTACGCGTGTATCTATGTGTACGTTATATATATAGCAGCTGCAGCAGCCATCACGTTGGTTAACTAATACACATCGATCGATGTGCTTTGTGCCCCCGCTATTGTTTATACCCCGGCTACTTCGCGTCGCGATATTACAAGGCAATATGATATCGCAGAGTCTATTTGCCACGCGAGACTGCGTCATTTTTATAGGAAAATATTCGAATGAATGTTCCCGTATTAAATATGTTTGATCAAACAATTAATACAGCCGTAATCTCGTGTCCACACCGATTACTCCTTGTGTTTCTCATCGAAACGAGCCTTGCCCATCCCCTCGACTTAAATGTAAACCCTAAATATATTTTTCGTTGAGTAGTTCGTAATACGATATTTTCGATGTAAATGTAGGATGCATCGATAAATGCTGGGAATCGAAAAAGAAATATTTTAGTATTTAAATCCATTAACTTTGGTTAATTCCTCTGTTTATTCGATCCACGAGTTCTGCGCGCGGCCCCCTTTTGATTTTTGTCTCTCCCTCATTTGTGCACTCCTCTTCGATCA
This sequence comes from Trichogramma evanescens, assembly GCA_902732785.1. Taxonomy (NCBI): domain Eukaryota; kingdom Metazoa; phylum Arthropoda; class Insecta; order Hymenoptera; family Trichogrammatidae; genus Trichogramma; species Trichogramma evanescens. The sequence continues at coordinate 5,991 of CACVKI010139875.1, read as the reverse complement.
ATATTTATTTGAACGTAATATTTTTTTTAATCTAAGTTTATGATTTAATTGATAAATGTATTAATGGACTGAAAAAATAGTTGGTAATCTTGATATCAAATAAACACACATATGGCAAGAACTGAAAATTTCGCAGAGGTTTTAACACTCGTCCGCAAATATCCATACACATTTCGTTTTCGGGCTTTGCCGCACGCAAGCACGCACTCAGTCACTCGCTCGCTCGCTCACACACTGCGTATGTTTGCTCTAACAACATGTGCTTTTTCCCAAACACAAGGAGAAAATCGGCAAAAACATCAGTTGCCGCTACTGCTACTGCTGCTTTTTTTCAACGAGCTCGCCCAACAGAATGTGCCTTCCGGATGAATTCGTGTGTGAATGCTCAGCGACTCGAGCAAATGCTCGGAATACCGGATGTCCATTAGCCGTTTCGAAGCCCACCGCTCCGGGTCACGGGGGGTTGCAGCTCGTGTGTGTTGTATATGGACCCATGCTATATACATTCACACATATATAATATGATATGCACGACTGTATATATACACATGTGTAGGTGCGCGCAGCACTTCGCGTCCGCAGTCGGAGCCGTGCGGCAAATAAAAGCGATCGCTATTATTTATTTGCTCCCGTGAACTCGTGTCTATACCTCTAATATTATTAATTGACTGTAAAGCTTTCGTGCGCGTTATTTTAACGAACGAAATTTTTGCGGTACGCGCGTCCCTCGTCACGTGAATAAAGCTGTGCGTGTGCGTGTGTGTGTACAGTCGCGGTAGCCCGAAAAGGCTCCGAACAAACGTGTTAACTCCTGGCCGTGCTACTCCGGAGGGCCGCCCGCCTGCGCGTATATGGACGTGTATACGCGGTAAACAATATAATGTAGCGTATAACTGCCATGTACAATGAGGAAACACATAATTTAAAGCTCAACTTTCGTTTGCGCTTATTGTTCTCGCGCTATACTTCTGTGTTTGTAGTACTATGCGCCTGTTACACACTTGTCTCCACTCGTGAATCTATTAATTTACATTGTCGTAACTAGCCATTAATTTTCACAAAGACTATACGCGAGACTCCTCGGAGGCTGCGCCACGGCGCCGCTACACATCTATCTCGATCCTCGCGGTGTATCTCCTTTATTTACTACGCGTGGTTTGTCGCGCGCCAGACATCTTTTTGATAAACGCGAGAATAAAGTGATTCAATTATCGCTCGCGGGAATTTATCGTTGTCGAAAAATCAGACTCGGGCCGACGCGCGCGCGCGGCGCAGCTTGAAAGTGGCATTTTAAATGCATTAAGAAACTTGGTCTCGCGAGCGAGCTTTAATTAAAGTGTGATAGTCATGAATATGCCGCGCGCCGCGGTATAGCTACACGCCACTGCCGCCACCGCCACCGTGTCACCGCCTTGGCCAAGGCCAAATACTTGCGTGGACGAAAATATTTGACTCTCTGCACTCTCCCCCCTATACGCCCGCGCGGTCCGCTGGGCTTAATTCGGTCGGAGATTAGTGACTTTTTGATATGGCGAATTTATTATCATCCGCGCGTCTCACTCGGCTTAAAACTTGAAAGGGGGGGCTGGTGGTCGGCTCGTCGTTTTGTCGTTTCTCGCGCCGAGAAAATCTAAGAATTATCAAAGCTGAATATAATTAAATTTGAACTATTGCAGTTTCTATATTGCTATTCATAATGCGGCAGTGAGATCGATATGATAATTATAATAATAATAATAGTAGTAATAATGACGATAATAATGATTGGAGCAATATCCCAGGGCATACGAAGCATGGAGAATATTGCAAAGGAAGAGGTCGGATCGGTGAATAATAGAAGTTCCTATATGTGTGTGTGAGGTAAATGGACCGACGAAATACGGGCGCACACCGAGGAACACTACCGCTGAGTCGGCCACCGCAGAGTAACATGAAGCTAAGATTGATATACTAGACGATAGTGCACTTGAAAATCTATATTATACAGGGCATAATTAAATAGCTGCAGCCACCCAGATATATATTCTCGCGCGCGTACGTATATATGCACGTATACGCACGATAAATTGGTGTAGGTGCGGTAATATATATTTGCATAATTCTATATACAAAGCCAATTAAGTCATCCATTGTATGTGTGTATATAACACTATGCATTATAGGCGCGCGCGCGTGTGCACGCAGCAGGCTGACGATGTACTAAATACTTGAAGGCATCGCTATTATCGTTATTCGCATGGGCAGTTTCAATTATAAGCGCGCGCGGTCGGCTCAGCGCAGCAGAGACTTTGCGCGCATTCAATATCGTGTGTGCAGCCGCTGCTGCTGCGTGTGGTGCGTATACGCAAAAAATGACATAAAAAATACGCTAATGATTACGGCGCGCGCGCGGCTATGCGCAGCAGCTACGCTCGCTCGGAGCTCGTTGGTACGAGAGACGGAACACATACGCACACATAGTAGCGCGCGCGAGAGCTACCGGGTAGAGAAGGCGAATGAAAATTCCTCTTGTATGGCGTGTGCGCAGCGCGCAACAATGTGTCAGTCGAGTCGTAACTTTGCTAATACTCGGTTGAGCGAGCTTTCGTCCTTGTCGCTTCCCATTGTCCGAAAACTCCGCCCCGCTTGTACATAAATGCGGCGTTCGCTCGCGCACGGCCCCATGCTCTTTCCTCCTCCTGTGTGTGTGTGTGTGTGTGTGTGTGTGTGTGTACAATATAGGTGGAAAGGAACGCGTATAGCCGCAACTAAATGCACATAGCTGCACGCCGAGTCGCGCATCAACGTAGAAAGATACTTTCGTCGCGGCATTTGTTCGTCGTGGTCGTTGTTGTTTGTTGTTGTTGCTGTTGCTGCTGCTGCTGCTGTGTAGCGCTCGCCCGTCGTCGACACCGCATGTGAACGCCCCGAGCGTATATATACACTTTACTTCCTCTGCCTTGTATCTTTGCGACCACCCATGCTGCATTTTATGATCTCCTCGAGTATATGAAAATATATAAAATTATTACTCGAAAATCGTCCAACGCGAGCGAGTATTAAAAATAACTCAACATCTCGAGTACGTGAGCCCGAAAAATAAATCGATTAAAATAGCGCCCGCGCGTGCAAAAATCAATCAGGGAGTGAGTATCCTCGTGGCATGCAAAAGTTACAGCGACCGTTTGCCTTTTGGGAAGATAACTTGCCGGCTCGAGTATTGCGTTTGCCACTGCGCCTGAGCTATATGACGTATCGTTTCGTATGGGTGTACACTGTATGTAAAACGATTCGTTTCCCGTCAGAAAGCGTAAATACAGCGAACGAGGGGCTCTGCCTATGCTGACCCGTGTACTATTGTTATTGTCGCCGCGTATGTTAGCACAGGCGGCCCTCACTACGATGTGTTTACGTTTTCTGACGCGAAACGAATCGTTTTACATACAGTGTACATAACCCAGAGAGCTCGATCAATATTCTATATTTACTTTACGCGTACAAATTTTTGACTAATTAAAAGCGACTCGAATTATTGATTCGTGGGGCGCGTATTGCGAGAAGTTTGCGACCCGAGCAACGCAATCAAGACGATTTTGATGTTTTTGCAATATACAGAATGGAAAATTTTCCGTTTCATGTTTACACATTAGCATAATGAAAATGTAATTTCATTTGGAAGACGTCTACCATTGTTAAGTTAATATATTTTTTCAAATAAACGTGCGAAAAAAGGTATTTGAAAAAATAAAATAATAAGTAGAGTACAAGCCAGATAATCCAGATTCAATGCGCTGCAGTCTTTCCGATTTTGAATAAAATACAGAGAAAGAAAATGAATAACCACAAGTGTATACTCGGGTATTGAAAAATAAAGCAAAAGAAAGTAAATAAATAAAAAAGAGAAAAAGAAAAGACAATGAAGCTCAAAAAAGTTAAGCAGAAACTAAAAATCTTCGTGTCTTTCTTCGAGTTTTTCTTTATATATTCTATACCTGTATGCGGGGGGTTACAAAAAAAAGCCCCAAGAGAGAGAGAGAGAGAGAGAGAGAGAGAGAGAGAACACGGGAAAGAGAGGGCAAGAGAGAGAAAGAATACGTATACGGAGTGCAATGCAGTGCGCCAGCAGTCGAGGTATAATAAAACGAAGGAAAAATAAGAACGAAGAGTACAAGCGCAGACGTAAGGATGGTAGCTGATATTCAGAAAACGAGCCGAGTTTGAAAATATACGCTGGGAGCGCGCGCGGAAAGCTGAGGCTATTGTGGTCAAGTGGCCGTGCGATGCCGTCTCTCTATAGCTGTATATTCATGTATGTGTATACAAACTTTTGCTTCGAGCACAAAAGCTCGGTCGAGGCAAAATTGAAAGATACGAGGTTAGTAGCCCACTTCTAATCCTCTCATTTGTACTTATGCATACGCGGCACGTATAGATGTATTTATAACGTCATTGCGCCGGACAACAAAGTCATACAATGTGTGCGCGCACTAAAGAAAATGCCTCAAAGATTGAAAATCGTATACGGTCAACATCGGTCGAATATTTATTTGAAAATTCACCTTTGACATATAAAAGACTGATCAATATTGGCTAGAAGCCAAGAACAACAATTTTTTCACCCGTCCCTCGCGGCCCTCGGACGATCGAATATTAAATTACTTTTCAAACACCAAACACGTCTAGAGCTGTAAATTATACCATGTGTAGAAAGTGCCTCGCGCGAATAAAGAAGAGAGAAAAAAGCAGCAAGTAAACGAAGCAAACGCAACGAATTCTAAGCCGCTTAGATTCCGTATACTACATTGCCGTTGGCCCTGCAGCGGTGCGGTGTGCGAACAGACGAGCCTGTCTTCGTAGACGTGGCATGTGTAAACCTCGTACCTGTCCGCTTGCCAGCGCAGCAGCAACGCAATTTTTTGCCTCTACTCTCGAGGCAGGCAACGCTTGCGCAGGATTGTCCTCCTGCTCCGTGGCTCAGCCTGTGAAGGGGGTGAAAAGGAGCTCTGGGCTGGGTCGTGGATGAGTCGAGGAGTCGAGACACGTGCCGTGCAGAAAGAATGAGAGAAAGAAAAAGGGGAGCATGTAAGGCTATATATTAATATACACTGTGGTTGACTTTTCCCTCATTGTCGACAGTAGCGGCAGTGGCAGCAGCAGCAGCAGCAGCAGCGTGCAGTGGATATAATTGGTGTTGCGGCTGCGTACAAGCATATATAGGAGAGCCGCTCGACTTCGGTGTACCGCCGATAACGAATACAAAGGACAAAGCCACGAGCTTGCGACAAAAGACAGACAAAAATGAGAGAATAGCGTACCGTACATATATAGTGTATAGCAAAAAAGAGAGTGAGAGAGAGAGAGAGAGAGAGAGAGAGAGAGAGAGAAAGAGAGTAACTCAACGACTATATATATACGAGCTCACTAATGGCTTTGAGACCATGTATACGCAAGCTCCTTATACTGCTACTGCCGTACTGCCCGACTCTTTCTTCAATGAAGATAACCTCGAGAGAGAGAAAGTCTTGTTTTCATCTTCTTCTACTTCTTCTTCTTCTATTTCTTCTCCTTCTCTCTCTTTCTCTCTTTCTCGCTCTTCGCCTCCTCGAATGTTCCCATTTACTTTTTCGCTATCTATTGTTATAATAGCGCGAGAAGACTTTTTGATTGCTAGCCCGCATGGGGACACAAAAGAGAGAAACGTGTTTGCGACATTTCGAGTGTGTCGTCGCAAGCGCACACCGCACCCGACAACGACGACGACGACGACGATGACGACGCGGCACTATATACTACTGCAACGCCTCACGGCATTTGTATCCTGTGCTATATAAACATTTTCTCGTGTACGCCACACACATTCTTTCTTTGCCCGCGAACGACACAAAGACATTTTTACTGTTTATTTATTATTAAAATTTGTTCAAATTGTAACGGTTGCGGACTTGGCGCTGGTGTGAGATGGGAGCTTGGTGGGACAAATACGCGCGAAATTGTTGCGGCTTTTATTATTGT
>CACVKI010139872.1:46755-64364 GCA_902732785.1 Trichogramma evanescens | reverse complement strand
CCTCCTTAAAATTACTTGAAAATTTTGATCACTTCTAATTATGATTATTACTGTCCTGAGATTATTATATTAAGTTTGAATAATATTTAGAAAGTCGATTTTAATTTTTCTAAGGCAATGTAAACCAACTTCTATTACCCAGCACCCAGTGTATGATACTCCTTAAGTTGATACATTTGCTTTTAGAGAGCCTTACAAAAATGATTTGCGAGCAAGTCTTGACCAGTAAAGAGCTATCATCAATTAAACTCGAGTCCGACTACTAAAAAGATTCAGATCAATGTTTTCGAACAAAAAACGCATAATCTAGATGTCAAACCAATAGCTTATAATTCGGGTGTGGAATCAATAATACATAATCCAGATTTTGAATCAGTAACATTTAATCCATCTGTCACTGAAAACTCCATATTGCAGGAGACTGCAAATCATATGTTAGTATGATTGTTCGTATAGTCTGTAGTTTATTCGTGCAACTGTCCCTTGACATGACTATTGTATGACAAACGCCTGCGGAAATGAAATTTGTACAAAATCAAAATGCATATGAATTAAGTTTAAACGACATAGCGCCTCCGCATGTTGACGACGTAGAATCAGAATTGCGCGAATGCATGGAAAACAATTTTATGTTAGATCTTTCAGCTTTCATAACACTACAACCTATTTATGATGATGATCCGTTGCAGGAAATTCTTTCCAAATCTCAGCCTTTAATAAAGTCAATAGAACCAAACGTTTGATTATTAGATTGTAAGAAAACTGTAAATTTATCTAATTTTAGCTTATTTATTAGATAAAATATTCAAACAAAAGTGAGTAAACCATTGATAATAAACTATAATTTGTCTCTTTCTACTGATAAGGTATATCCGCTTCTGGTATCTAAAAATTTAACATGCGAATCGGTAAAATCGAAGAAATACAGTTATGCGCGAGTACAATAGGAAAATTTATTTTTAAGCCTTTTTTGATATACCTTTTTCTTCTGCGATAAAATCCCATAGTACACGAAATATTTAGTTTATAGTTTATCATTTAACAATCATCCAAATCGTTCGGACGATTTACGTAATAAATCTAGGCTGCGAACAATGAGGTTTTTAACTACGATGAGAAAGACCTTGCCAAGGCTTGCGTCTTATTGATTTTCACGAACTTTATGATCTTTCGGACGAAAAAAACATTTTTATCTCGAGGGTCCGAGTCTTTTTTTTCTCTCTTTTAATAAGATTTATAATTATAGCGCGCGCAAGTAGCCGAGCAACAAATTAACGAAAAGTCATTCTTTCGAGTGAGACAATGGGCCCGGGTTATACGCTGTGTGTACGTTGCAGGATACAAGCGCACTTCTGACACGCGAAGGTCAGCTGCTCGAGCTCAAGCGCGCGCGCGCGCGTTTACACTCCGCTCAGCGAGTAGTATAGTTGCCTTACAAAGATTTTTTTTTCAATTCTTAGACTGGCACTCGGTGCACACACACACATACACGCGAACAAAACGGTAGTAAATAGTGTTGCTGCCCTCCCCTACATCCAGCAACAATGAAAATATGCTAATAATTTTGCTCGACTTTACGAACGCCTGCTGCATAAAGCATCGAATAATGTACGTTGCCTTCGCGAGCCGTGCGAGTAAGCGCGCAACTTTTTGATTCATGTTTTGTTCCGAAGAGGCACGCGCGCGCAGCTCAAAATAGAGCTAGAGAGAGATAAAAATAAGCTACGAAATTTCTCCGGCGATACTACGAAATCGCAAGGATATTTTTCGATCGAATGTAAAAAAATTACGCTCCTAATGTATGTACGCGCGGGAGCCGAGAATATGACGATAATCGATCCTGAGCGGGCCTGCGTTGTGCATAATGCTGTGCGCCGCTGCTGGCCGCACGCAGAGAAAATGGATGCGAACAACGAGAATAGAAAGCCAACAATTAACAAACGCAAAGGAGAAACGCGTCCACTCGACTCGACGCTGCTGCTCTGCCATTGTCTAGGAATCCACGAGACTTTATTAATTTTCCAAGAACATAAACTCGAGCCGATTGATTAAAAAAAGCGGAATATCTGGCCTGATAATTATTGGATGCTGCCGCGTGCGGACGCTTTTACGGGATTCTAATGTACTCCGCGGCAAAAGGCAACAACAACAACACTGCCACTCGTCGCACAATAGGCCATGGTTTTCTCTCTCTCTCTCTCTCTTTCTCGCTAGAGAGACTATAGCGCGCAGATATCGCCGTGAGCGCGTATGTAGTAATACTTAACGCGCGCGCGCGCGCAGGCAAGTGGTTAGGAAATGCACATACGCGTATATATGTGTGTTGAGCAGGTTATATGTAAGTAAGTAAACCGAGTGTGTGCGTGTGTGCCGCTACAATACAAACAACTCGCGCGCCAAAAGGCGTGGGTGGCTGCTTCCGGTAGGATTATACGCTATATAGATACGTACACACGCACACACAAACACAACTTCTCTTTTTTTTTTCGCCGGTTTTTATAAGGCTCTTTATATTATTGTAATAATATTGCAGTGCTTCGGCGTCATAGGTGGGCGCGATGAATATTCATATTATAAAATATCATACAAGTGTGTTATAACTATACCGTATACGTGAGCAATATTCCTCATGGGCGATCTTCGGGCGTAAATAAACATTATATTACATATATTACAGTTGCTGTGTGACGCTAGTGTGACGCTTCTTTTTCGCCAAGCGCGAGAGACGGGTCTTACTTACTAGCTTATGTAGATATTTCTCGTGCGTCCTTGCGCCGGTCATTTACTTCGGAAAATAGTGGACGACGCTAATTGCGACGGGGGCTAGCCGTCGTGCGTCTGGTTTTGCCTCAATTTCGATGAAAAATGGGAAGGAAGAAAAATTAAAGCTTCCTTTCCGAAAAATAAAAAAAAAATAAATAAAATATATGCATAACGGCCGCGATATGTTTACGGTTTAAAAATTAGCGCGCGCGTCAGGACGAGACAAGGTATATAGCGGGCCGCCGATCCGGATATACACAATACACTTACAACATGCGAGGTGAGTTGACAGTTGAAGTTTTCAATTAGCGCGTCGGGGATGCGTCGAGTTCTCTTTCTCTCTCGCTCTCTCTCTCTTCGAACGCCAAAAGAGCTCGAGTCGTTAATCAAAATTTGCGAGGACGGTAAACAAAAAAAAAGAAAAGAAAGAAATGTCGCAAAGCTCGCGCGTAATATTTATTATAAACGCATGCGGCATGCAGCCATGTGCTTTCTTGCGCGCGCGTCATGCTAATTCCTTTACCCCCCTTGATCAAACGCGCGCGAACTCTGCTGCAGATGCAGTGCATCATCACACGAGAGAGAGAGAGAGAGAAAGAGCGACATTCACATGCCACGAGCTGAGCGCAACACGGGTCCAACGACCGATAAAAGCCCTATAAGCTCGCGAGCGCGACGACAATCTAACGTGTCCCGCGCGCGTATGTATGTGTGTTATATTACGTACGCAGAATGTAGAAAAGCATATAAATCGCTGTTATATGCCTTCTCTCTCTCTCTCTCTCTTTTATACATACGTATATAAGAAATCGTCGTCGTGCATCTTCCGGGGCTCTTAAACGATTTATATATATTTATGCATGCGAGTGTGTGTGTGTGTGTGTGTGTAGATGCAGCATCTCGAGCTGAAGCCTCGGCTCTCCCGTGTGCTCCGCTCGGTGCATAGTGTGTATAAAACCGTACAGTTGGATCATCGTGTAAGTACGTTATAAGTACGTCAAGATGAGCGCGCGCAGTTCACCGCTTCACCGGCATGTACATAACACAAAAGTCCTCAGCGGCCAAGCGATTTACGGGGTGTGGTACTGTTTTCAACGAAGATTTACAGTCTGCCGTGCGATGTCCGCAAATCGTGTGTGTCTATGAGTGTGTGTAGAGAAAATTTTAGGCTGTCCTTCCGCGTTCTATTCTTTATATCGTGTACGAACGTATACGTATACGTGTCTCGTTAAGCCTCCTAAGGAAAAGTCGGCTACGGAAATTATGAGACGCGCTCGCGGATGATCGCCCTCGCACTACCACACCAAGCGGCCCGTAAAAGCCCCCATGTATAATACCGATCATTCACGAGCGCGGCTTTATGATTTTTCGACCGTACCTCAATCGGCTGCCTCGATTCTTTGCGATATATGTGTGAAACGTCGGCCCCGCGACACCAATGGGCTAGCTCGCGCGCAAATATTTATTATTATTAACCGATTCTTAATAAATGGTTTCTATAGCTCTCTATGATACGTACACACACTTTCGCGCGCGTACAAATACGGCATAATAAGGATGCTTTTCAGCATCGGCCGTATAATGTAAGAGCGCCTTATCGGCTTATAGATATTTACGATGCCAGTCGCAAACGTTGGCGTTAATGTATAAATACTTTCATCGCGCGCGGTTTTCCTATATAATACAACCGATCGCACAGCTTCGACTGGCGGCGGCAATTGCGATTTCCGATCTCTGCCCGTACGTACTTATTAAGCGTAAAGGAGAATTTGTGCGCTGCGCGGCGATCGCGTGTACATATGCACGCATATATAAATATACGCGTTTCTCGCGTCAGCAGCAGCAGCAGCAGCAGCAGCAGCAGGAGTAACAGCAGCCCCGCGGACTCTCGAATCGGCGATCGCGACGATCGCTTATAGAACTCAACGTCGTTATAATATAGACGCGCGCGCGCGAGAGCGGACGCGACTTTGAATCTATATATCGGAAGCGATACATACATACATCGGCTACGTCGTAATGTAATATATGCCTATCGGCTTATGTATGTACGCGGCCCCGCGGACTGCGTATATATAACTGCGCGCGAAACTGGAGCGCCGAGCGAGCGCACAGGTTGCCGTGCTTACTTGCGCGCGCGGCGCAACAGGTGAAAGTGCTCCAGCGAGCCAAGATTTTAAATAGAAATAAAAGTGCACGCATTGCCGTGCGCCGGCTACTGGGTGACTTGGAATTTCGTCCCTATAAGTATACCGCAGCGCTCGGCTCGATGCATATACACCTGCGATTTTAAATCGTGTCGAAATATATCGCAAATATAGTAGGACAATGCGAATACTTTTCCAAGTTAGAAACTTTCGATATACCGCGTTTCGAGCTTTTTTTTCATTTGAAATCCATCATTCACTCGTGTGCGACGTGCAATATAACATACCATGCTGGCTTCATTTACGCGCGGTAATTATCACATCCTCTCTAATGTTTAGTTCTCGAGTTTAATTGCTTTATCTATTATGTACGGCATCGATCACTGTTCCATATTAAATCAACGTGTAAAAATGTGACATACCATAACTCGAGCGCTAAAATGCAGCAGCAGCAGTCATCGCGGTCTCCTGCCTCTCCCAAGTCGCTGGAGAGTTGGACGAAGTGAAAAAGGAAACGCGCGCTCGGCGTGTTCAATGTTCTTGACCCACATTGTTCGGCGTGGCGCTTTCAGGCCTCTCTTTATAGATCATTATTATTACCGCGCCCTTGTGAAATCAATCGTCGCACTGCTGTTATATCTCTTGCATTCGTACGGTCGAATTAAAAAAAAATATATATATATCTAACTCGAGCGTGCGCACGTTTTATTATATACGACCGATGCACTTAAAAACGAGAGAGAATCTCGACTTTGCAGCAGCAGCAGCAGCAAGAGCTATACGCTGGCACAGTGTATAAATCAAAGACACTGTGGGAGAGCGAAAAACGTTCTCTATTTACGCCCTGTGTATACAATAAGCGCAATGGGCGGAATATGCTGCAGTGCTTAATGAGCTTTATATTATAGGGCCACCACGAGCCGCGGCACGACAACGATATAAATTGCCATTAGCCTCTGTCGAGCGGTAGCTGCGCGCCGCGCTATGAGCCGATCCCCCCGCCTCGCATTCGAGTTTTGGCAGTATGATCGGTCGCGACGATAACGATCTCCATTTTTTATTGTACAAATATTCGAAAGAATTTTTACTTTCGTCTACGGCCTTGTTGGAGAGTGTTACGATTGGCGTCGATCGACGTATACGCAATCGCGATTATCCAGGAAACAATGTCTGTAAGGAAATTTTCCAACTGACTGAGTCCGAATTAGTACGTTGGTGCGCACGCGTGTGTGTGTGTGTGCGGTCAATTCGATCGAGTTTGTATAATATAGCGTGGTTTTGATTAATATAATATTACTCAACTGCATAACTATCTAGCAAGAGCTCGAATGATTGAACAATATTTCTAATCGGATTAAAAAACTGTCGCTGCACATTGCTTGCGATCGACGTCGCGTCGTCGTCACGCGGATAGACGTTTCCCTTCCTCCTCTTCCTTTTTCTTTCCCTTTCATCGCGAGAATGTGTCGCATAAAAACACGTAGCCGCAGCCGAGAGCAGTCGCGATCGCGATCTTCATCGAAATTCACCGCCTGTGCATTTTCATAAAATATTCATCGATGCTTTTATAAACGCGTATCATCGTGGAAAGCCGCGGAAGATATCGCGAGACAATCATTATAAACCCCATAAAGGAATAAATAATCCCTAATAACGTTTACCGTCAAAGCTTCTCTTGCAACTTTTTCTTCTCGTCGCGAAGCGAGAGCAGATCTCCTTTACTCCTTGCCTCGATCCTTTAGCATCAGATGCTAATGTGCATCTCTCGTATATATAGCACTACTGCATCGTGCCTATATAATGTAGGATACATAAATTGACTGCGCGACGAAATTCAGTCGCGAAAACTAATCGCGTCGAACGACGACGACGACGAATAAGACTACAGCTCAACTGCACAAGCGTGAGAAAACGGAAGTCGTTATAATATCACCGCCTTAGCCATGCTGTCGCTGTTACTGTTGTTGCTCTAAAGAAAGAGAGAGAGAGAGATAGAGGATTCTAAGTCGCATTATTATCATAAGTAATTATAAAAAGCTTATTCGGGGAAAGACAGGGTAATTCGGCGCGGCGCGTTGAACCGCACAGTGACTCCGACTGCACCGACGACAACGACGTAGTGTTACGTAAGGCGCAGCTAGCTGCAGCTCGTCGCGCTTCATTGTCTCGCAGCATTTATTATTATCATTACGTATATTATATATAACGTAGAAGAGATACACGTCACAGCTCTAGCCAGCTCTCTTTCGAGGCACAGCTAGCTCGCGCGACTTCATATAACACACCGTTATTGTTACGCGGGAGATTTTCCTGAGAAACGAGTGTGAAATTAATAATATATATATAATAGATTATATCTCGGGCGAAGCTGGTGCAGCACTGCTCCGCTGCGGCACTGCGCTTTTATTCGCGGCTCTACATACCTACCTACGTGTAAGTGAAAAGCGCGAAAAATATACCATCCAATGCGGAGGTATAGGTGCGCGCATGGTGCGGTGTTATGCTGGCCCTATATGTACACACTATAGGCTTGTTAATAATTAGCCAATAAGGAATAACAACAACTGTTTACGATCGCCGAAGATCGTTATCGTAACATACCGATATATATACCTACTATACGTGTATTATTATTATATATAAGTATGACACTGCGCGGTACCAACAACACCGCGCGCGCACCACCTACGTCGTCTCCCGCACACACACACACACACACACATTAAATGCACGTATTAAACGTATTAGTAACTACGTCCTTATAGAGAGTCGCGCGGTCTCGTACCTATATAGCCAATACGTAGAGCTAGTACCGATATTTATGCAGAGCGTAATACATCCGACTGTTTCGGGGCGGCCCGTCGTCGTCGTCGTCGTCGTACGAGCCAATTATCGGTAATAAGCCTCTTTGAGTAATGAAAATCAAAGCTCGCAGCTCGCTCGAAACGATCGGAGCTAGCAGCCACCATATTATATACGTACGCTGAGCTGCGTATTTGCAAAAAGGCGCCCGAGAGATCGTTAACCGCGCGCGTACCTGTCACCGGTACTCTCTGCCGCTGCTGCTGCTTCGCGTATGCTCCATATATATTTTATGCTCTATACGCACACGTACACTGTTCACGCGTAATGTACTGTATATGCTGTAGATGAAAATACAAAAAGTAAAATTAAAAAGTAAAGGACTCGAGAAAAACGAAGAAAGGAAAATGACGAAAAATTTTACAACAAAAGTGTCTGTTAAACGTGCGTAAAAATGTAATACTATACGGGGGGTCTCTCCTCATTCTCTGTCTCTTTCTCTTTCTCTGCACCTTATATACCTACCTCTCTTTCCTTTCCTTTCCTTTCCTTTCCTTGCCTTCTCTCTCTCTCTCTCACTCTGTATCTCTCTGTCTCGCGAAAGCGAGAGCGCGCGGCGCGGCGCACGGAGCTCGAGCTCTGGCGCGCAAGTGGGAGTTAATGTACCTCTCTCGGGGTCTCCATGGATATATCCTCCGCTCGTGGGGGCTCCGCGCCAGCCAGAGACCCAAGACGAGAGTCAGTCGCTCGGTGAAAATGAAACAGGCGAGACCAACATCGCCGCCGCAGAAGCAGCAACAACTCAAGTCCTTCTCCTCGTAGTAGTTGCAGCTCGTTCTCCTTGCTTTTTTTTCTTTTTACTTTTTTTTTTTTTAAATAAAAAAAGATTGTTTTTGTGTTTCAATAAAAAAAATTAGTAACCATACTGTGTGCAGTGCCGCGCTCGACTTCCAATACAGTCGATATCGTATATAATATATATAGTGTGATACAGTGGTGACTTTTACTTCGGTTGCAGCAATCGCGTTCGATCGCGCGTGGTATTACATATTTGTATATAACATTCAAGGCTGAGATGATGCTGCTGCAGTGAGTGGGTTTTTCTTTATTTTTTTCGTATACCGAGAGAAAAAAAGAGAGAATAAAAAAATCGTGGCAGTGCAATCAACGTCGTCGAGAACGTCGTCGTTACATTCGCTTTTATATATTCCATATAAAAGAATCGAAATAGATCGAAATTCATCAGCCGTCAAGTCATTGTGCAAATAAAATAATTGTTGTGTTGAGTGTAGCATATAGCAAATAGTCCAAGTTTTAATTGTTTGGTTAAAAACAACGAGTCTCGCCTCATTTTTACTCAATTTGGAAGTTCGAGCAAATCAACAGGTAAAAATTATTATTATTTTTTTTTTTTAACAACTCGCGCTACCAGATCCGTAATGTACGATTTCCATTCACTCGCGCGCTACCGACGTACGCGACCAGTGTGTCTGTATAGTTCCCCTTGTGTGCGCAGCAACAGGGCTATAGGACTTTGATTTTCACACGTTCTCCGTTGTTGCCCAACGCAGCCGCGCGCTGGCGATATTAGTGGTCTTGTGACATACACTCGCAGCAGACACGCATACCTCGGCGCTATGCGCCCGTAAATATGTAAGCGCGGGGGAAAAAATGAAAGAGTTTCGATATTGTAGTACAATAACGCACGGAGCCTGGTGATATACACCATAATAATAGAAAAAGAAATGATCGCTTAATAACGTCGATACGCGTGTAATTCGCTGCTATGTGTCTCGCCGATCGTTGTGCAATAGTTCGGCCGTGTGTAATTAGTAAAAAAAAATACGGGCGAAAGTACAAAAAAATACAAAATAATAAGAAAAAAAAGTCGAGAATTTCATGCTCGGTAAAGAACATTTCACACGTTTCTCTTATCTGATGAGCTTACATATACACGCCGCCCATGGAGCGAAATGAAAATTTCGGAGCTGCGAATTATTTATGTATAATATACATTTTTGATTACGAAAGTGGCGAAAAAAAAGGCAGAGTGAAATAAAATTACCCGCGCTTTTACAGCTCGCGCGAACGCTCGCAACGTGCATACGCACTTATTATCATACGAGTGTTGTGTGTTTACGAAAAAAATCGAATGATGATCTCCGCGAGCATGGGGCAGTGTACGCTTAATTTTGTTTTTTTATATTTCGTAAAATCATTACCCATGACCGTTCAAATGTATATGAATTTATACATTATAAATTCGTAAATCTCCGCGGCTTTCTCACGAATCGCGAGCAATTCACAGGTATACTCGAACGCACGCACACAGGTGCGAACGCAACACACACACACACACACACACACACACACACGTTACATATTATAATCTCATTATCCTATATGAGAAAGATGATAAAAAAAATTATTCCCCGCAGTACGTCGTCCGCTCGTCTTTATATTATCTCTCTTTCTCACGCACGTAAGCCAGAGCACTGCACGAGCGCGCGACAAAATAAGTCTACAAGTTGCGCGTATACGAAACTTCGGTGCACACAAGGTGCACCGCATTAACAGACAAGTGAAAAATCAGATCACGCGCGCATGTGTGTGTGTGCGTGTGTTACATATACGTACGATATGTATGCATTCGTCCTGTGCGAGCAGCAGCATCGAGAGAGCTTTCACATGTTGTATGCACTCGAGTCGATTCAGCTCTCGAGGCTCTCGATCTCGCGCGGCGCATATATATGTGCATTTATTTTATAAAGGACGGGACAAAAATATACGTATACACATAATGTAGGTCCGAAAAATCCGTTTCAAGAGCTCGTGCGCGGCGATCCTCATGGCCAAGAAAAATGATATCGAATTTTTCGAGAGCATCGTGGTCTTTCTCTCTCCTCGAGTTGCTGTGCTTCTGCTGCTGCTCTCTGTGTATACCTGTGTGTGCTGTACGTGTGTATATATGTGCTCGCGACGTTCACTCTCGAACTACCTCGAACGTCTATAAGCCGCCTTCTGCTCTCTCTCGCGCGCGCGCGCGAGATCGCTTCAAAGTTGTGCAATTCCGAAACGTGCGAACGACCATATAACTAATATACGAACCTTGCCAGAATATATATATCTGCGCCGCGTTATAAACGTAGTAGACGAGCTGCTCCGAGCTCCACGAGCCTAGCTTTAACGTCGATTCGAATAAATAGATCCATTATACCGATGACTTTTATGATGCCTCCTCTTTCGGCCGTATATACGTGTATAATATATAATAATATAACGACCACGCGCTCATAATAAGTGTATATGAGAATTCAAGCGGGCAAGGACAGGACGACGACGACGACGACGATCGGCGCGCGATTGTCGTCGTCGTCGGTGTTGTTTTTTTCTTCTCTTTTTAACGGTGCACAACGCGAAAGTCGTAGCAGCGGCACATATATATTATAGCACGTCGCGTCCTACGTGCACTGCACAGTCACCGAGGAACGTGCTCGCGATCATATATACATACATGTGCCACATGGTGTGTGCAAAAATCCCGCTCGCTTCGCTAATTTCTTCTCTCCCTTTCTGTCTGTCTCTCTCTCTCTCTCTCGGTTTCTCTCTTATACTCTCGCGCGTCAAATCGAAAACAATCATCCACGCTGAGCGATCTGCAAGAAGGCGCGCATATGTATATAAAAACACACGTGTGCATGTGTTTGTGCATTAAAACCGCAGGTGAAAACTCAACCGAGGCGGTTTAAAGTTTCTTTTTATGAGTCGCAGCTATATGTACGACGATGCATGATATACATTATAGGCAACGTCGTATCAATCATGCGGTCGGTATTAATGTACACGGCCAATGCGACGTATATTTATTATAAACGATGGAGCAGCAGAAGAGAAAAGCTCGTATTAATTCGCTACACACAATCGCGTCAAAGCTCGAGCTTATGAACAGCTATACCTCGCCGCGCGCGCATCAATTCTAAACACATCAATACATTATTGTATATCGACAAATTAAGAGATTAATTCGACGTCGAGTTCGATCGCAGATGGCTAATGCAGATCTTCGATCGGCACTACTCGTGTAATGCACCATATGTACAATATACACCTCTAGCTCTTTGCGTCCGATCGCTCGATACGTTTCATTTAAACTCGATACATAACGATTTGCTCGATCATAATTGCGATTGCGGTGAAAATTTTTGCCGCGCGCATGCGACGTTCTCACTGCGGCTTTATACACATGTGATCGGTATACATACATATAATATGCATCGGGTCGACGACGCGTACGTAGCAGAGACAGGAAATTATATATTATACATATCCAGCTGGATATAATCGACCTGCGTAGGAATTTTTATCACATTTTTTTTCTTCTATACTCCTCGAGACGAGATACGTGTGAGCTTTCGTCATCGCAAGTATCTCGCTGTATTACACGTTTATATCGTACACGGTAGCCGAGATTTTTGAAATATTTTTCCCATAAATATATATTGGCAATCGCGCAGTGCTATCGAATTAGTGCGTGCGTGTTTGTGCGTGTGTATATAATAATACGTCTGGAAGATCGATAAAGATCCAAGGGCTTCGGCAATGTGAATTCGCGATCAATGACGTGCTCGATCGAGAGAGAGAGAGAGAGAGAGAAAGCAAAAGTATCTATAATTGTTCAATTGCAGATTATACCAATAAAAATGTTTGAATTTACAAAGAAGAGTATACATTTGAAACGCGAGGAAAAAATCACCGTGTTTTGTTTGAAATGACAAACGCACTCTTCTCTCTCTTTCTCTCTCTCTCTCTCTTTACTTTCGTAATCTCTGCACTGCTCCCGTCTGCTCACTCGCTCGCTTGCATAGCATACCCGCACTTGCATATATAGTGTATTTAAGCTCGGCGTACAACGTTTACGCACGTAGTACCATTACCGCCTGCTTGTATATCCATCAAAGTGAGTCGCGTTAGACACGCGTGAAAATGACGCACACGCGAATATACATACATAACGTATATACATATAGCTAAGCTAAGCTCGTCTCGTTTGTGCACAGCACATGCGGCGCTCGCGACGTATACGCGCGATAACAAATAGTCGCCTGCTCGCGCGCGCGGCAATTATGTGCCCATTACAAGTGTTAATTGCTCGTTTGACGATTAGTTCGGTATATGCATGGCATGCGCGCTCGGCTATTCGCTCGTTCGTTCGTGCTGCTTCGTATCATTATAGTATACGCGTGTGTATAGGCATAATGCGTGCAATGAGCTGTGTAACTCCTGCGCGCGGTCTATTGCATCTGTCGCGGCTTATTTATATTCTTCTTTTCTTTTATTTTCTTCTTCTCTTTTTTTTATTTATCTACACGTTATACGCTCGTTATGTGTACTTACTTGATCGACGCGTCGTGTGGCTGCGAACGTGATTTAATATGTGCACGCAGCTCGTTGATCGGTACGCTACAGTACATAAAGCCGAAATAAGCGACGAGCTCTCGACGTAATATTACTTCGCATGAACGTCATCGTTATCCGGCAAATTTGGCATGTTTATCCGAGAAACGGTTATAATTCCCGATGCGTACATGCGAGTGTGCGCGCATCGCCACATCCGCGTCACGTCTCGTCGCCGATCTTTATCCCCGTCGCTGCGTGCGCGCGCGACGCATCAAGAGTGCATTGCTACCGTATGTATGCGCGGCTTCAACGGAATTCGACTCGTGTCTCGCAGCCCTCCCATATTACCTCCGAGTTTCGAGCTCTTTTCGGATCAGCCTGCGCAAAAAGTTAAAAAAAGCTGCCAGATAAAAGAGAGAGAGAGAGAGAGAGAGAGAGAGAAGGAGGGGAGAATTATGAGCGATGGGAATTTAAGTAACTGTTATTATATGTGTATTTCGAGACAAATTCGGACGATATAATTACGGCGCAGAGATGAATCGAGGATAAAATTTTATATCGAGCCACGATTCTCGCACCTATGCGTCAACGTAATGTAACGCAGGCAGATATTCGCCCGCGGGTACATGAAAAAAAAGAAGCGACAATTACAAGCCGATAATTGCGATTGCTCCAAATTTATAGCTCGTGTTCTCGAGGCTCGTCTCTAAATAAACAACGAAAAATTCACGTGTATTTTATAATACATAAATCGATCGGTAAGCATATAATAACGATTGATCGTAAAAGTAGAGCAGAGTTTAAGCCTCGTAAAGAGGTCGAGCGATTCTTGCGCGATTATTGAACTTTCTTCGCGCTCGCGCGCCGACGATTCTTCTTTACGATCATATAGGTATTGGTACACACGCGATGGTGGTACCCGAAAAAACCCGCGAACAAACATATTATCGTAACGATCTGTAGGCGCTGGGTCAACTGATTCACGATACAGCTCCATCGGAGATGGGTACAAGAGAAGAAAAGAATCTCGAAAAACTACTTTCCTTCCGGACTCGGCCGCGCGGAGATTTGTACAACAGAGTGTAATAATCAGAAAATAAATGAAATTTTTGATAATTGCGTCAAGAAGGTAGGTACGCAGGACGCGCGCGCGACACATGACACAGTATCGTATGAGTCGCTGACCCGGATACCGCGTTGAGTGTGTGTGTGTGTGTGTCTGCGGGCATTAAAGTCTCCCGGTGACTTGGACGATTGGTTCGCGGCATATACAATGTGCCGCCGCTGTACAATATATTTATTTATACACACACGCGTATGACGTAGCTTGCGTCGATTGCTAAACGTATGTGCATGTATTATAAACGATATAGTTATATTATAATGCGCTCAGCACGAGGTCAAAGGGCTGCTGCTGCTGCTGCTGCTGCGTTATAAGCTCGTGTCCGTGCGCTGCTGCTGCTCGAGATTCCAATCGAAGAAATAACTCAATCGGGCGTGAGCTCGTGTGTGTATCTGTGTGTGTATATGGCGTTGCGTAACCCCGAACCAGGCGTTGAAAAGGTTTTTTCTTTTTTTCTTATTCTTTCCTTTTTTTTTCTTCAACGTTATGTAAATGCTACGTGTGTGTGTATACGCTACGCTCAGTCTTTCGAAATACTTTTTTCTCTTTCTTCGTCTCTGACTCGATCTTTTATAAACGGATACACACAGGTATATATATAGAAAGAGAGAGAGAGAGAAAAGAAAAGGTGGCTGTGGCTCGAGTAAGCGACCAGATATCTGCGGCTGCGTGTGCTACACGCGGAACACGCGATTGGCAATTTATACAAAGGGCAACGGCGCGACCTTCGACCGATCACAGAATGTGTAGTATACAGTCGCACGACGAGTGCAGTCGCACGCAAGTTCGCGCGGAGAGTCTTATAGCAAATATATACTATAGGTACAGCTCACGAGGCACGCATCCACGCACGCACATCGTCGGCGGTCATCCTTGACTTTTCGCGCGCGCGCACTTGAGTGCAGTTTCCGTTTCTACGAGCGCTCGACTCGCAGCCTATACGTGTTTCTTCTTCTTCGTCTTCTTCTATAACGTGTGTAGCATTTTCATCATTGCCCGCAGCTATATAACAAATCGATATTTCCTCCAAAGCTGCGCGTCTGCTTACATACGCTGGAGAGAGAGAGAGAGAAATCTGCGCTACAACCCGTGTAGTTGATCGTTGATGGCTGCGATCCGCGCGATATAAATCAACCTCGTACTCCACAGCCAAGAGCGCGATCCAATAAATACAATGTAAGTGCATAAGTACGCGTGTATTATACGTACGGGCCCCGTGTGTCAATCATTCGATGGAAATCTGATATATGCGGCCAACGTGATTTGTTATACATGTACTACAGAGTGTGTAGACTTTTCAATAAAAAGACCCGAGCGAGCATTAAAGACCGATTCGCACCTCGAATTTGCGATATCACGTGTATTAATAATATACGCGCCTGTTTCCTTCCTTCGACGTGGATTATATCGAAAAAGAGAGGAAGAGAGAACGTGACGCATATTGCACACATTTATACCGCACATGCAGCAGGATCGAGAGCCCGAGCTTTTGGTACAATTAAATTTCTATTTCGCGCATTCAAATCGACTCAGCTCGTGCGTGCTCTCATCGAGCTAGCTCGTGCGCGCTGCATACATGTAGCACGAGAGATTAACTCCTTTTTTGTTTTCTTTTTCACCGTACAGTCGTGCTCGGTATATTATAAACGTATTTACTATATATCTAACGCGCGTGCGCTCGCGAAAGCTATATGCGTGCATTATATACATCATCGTGGTGTAAAAAAAAGGACGAAGCGAGCGCGCAGCTATTACGAGTGCCGCTTCTGCAATCGCTTATTAGCCTCTCTGTCTCTATCTCTCTTTCGCTGTCTTGGAACATCGAGACGAGCTAGATATTATAAATATTATTTCTTTCTCTCTCGCACTATAAAGGCATTACACACAGCTGCATCGGGCCTATATGCACGCTCGAGTTGCACACACACACACATTACGCATTATAAAGAGAGCTAAACGCGCCGACCGCGTATATATACGTACTACGAGTACAGAGCTCGCAACTCGAGAATCGAATTGATTTACGACATTATTTTTTTTTCTTGCTCTCTCAAAAAGTTTATACGGATGAATTTGCATTGAATTCGCGCGCGCTGCCGCTCTTTTTCAATCTATATGCTATCCTTAGTGCGTGTGTACGTACGTACGTGTACGTGTGTGCTCCCGTTCGCATGCATGTATCCGCATGGTTTTCTTCATACGGCGCGCAAATTGCCCAACGACCGCACAGCTATTGCACTGTGATCTCATGGCGCACTATAGGCTACTGTGTACATTATAGTCGCGCTCGCGCTACTGGCCGATATCGTTTCGCCAGATCATATTTTTGAAAATTTACGTCGTCGCATACATACAGTAGCCGCAGTATACCGATCGACGAAATTTGATCGGTATACAAAAAGACTCTATACCTATCCTATATATACATCCCAGACAACAGCGCACGTTGAAGTTTGCATCGATATACCCCTAGTCGAGTTGTTTGAAATATTTCGTCAGGCACGAAGGCAAAAACACGCCGTGCACGCGGCTGATCCTTGAAACAGCTGCTCTATGTGTGCGAAAGATATATCTGCGGCTTGTCGTAAGTGCACATCATGCACTCGCGGCATCTTCGCTTCTTCGTTGCGCACACGATGACGATCGATAAAAATCCGTTCCCTAATCCACAGCGGCAGCGGCACGTATAGAATGCATACACGAATCTACATGCGCTTTTATTGTACACAAGATCGAGTGCCGAAAATCGAAATTCCATTGCGTTGAATAAGACCTCAAGCTCTCGCATTGTGTGTGTACACACACTTACACACATTTGTGCAGCTATTATAAATATATAGGTAGGCGCAAAAAGCAAAGCGAACGGCGCTGCTTATAATGTGCATGGATAGCAGCATTTATATTACGGTATTATATCTATAGCTAAGCTGCAACGGCCTTCGCGCGTTTTATTAGAAGTGAAAGTCTCTCATAAGCAGCGGCAGCAGCGCCTAGATATACTACCTGGCGCGTGTATGTGTGTCTATGTGTTTTAGGCGATCTCGCGGCAGGCGGCCAGGCAGCCAGCCAAGTCAGTGTTCTCTCTGTGTTGCAGAAATCACGCGGCCTTATCGCGCCGTCTCTTTCTCTCGCCCGCTTATATACATACACACACACACACGTAGCTGCTGCTGCTATGCCACAGTAAAGCGCAATTTTTCTTAATTCCCCTACCTTTTATTCCTAGGCCTAGGCTGCGGCGCTGCTATATATGTACATCTAAGGAATACTTGTACATTAGAGACCTCAGACACCTACGCCTTTGTCTTGCATGTGTACAGATATATAGATATATGTACGAATGTGTGTGCTATAATGCACAGTGGCGGCGAGCGGGG
>CACVKI010139872.1:23832-46729 GCA_902732785.1 Trichogramma evanescens | reverse complement strand
CCTGCTGCATGGCTGCCTATTTACACACACGCGCGTACATACACGCGAAACTCTTTTCTTTAATTATCTAGACATTCGTTAGCCGTTGTTTCGCGTATTATTCTTTTAAGTGAGCCATTTAGATCCGCAGCTCCGTTTTTTTTTCTTTCTCTTCTGAGCCCCAATGATGCAGTATAATTCAAATTCATAGATGTTATATTGGCGAACAAATTGCCCCTTATCGACGTAATTAAATCTTAATTACAAACAATTAATTATTTGACGTCGGAGAAAAAAAAATAAACGCGAAATTAATCGCGAACGTTTTCTTTTTTTTTTCTCTCCAACTTTTTATTAATGTCAATTTGCTCGGCGCACAGCGCTATACAGCGATCATATATTCGTGCCTATATGGCCCAATTAGTTGCGTAGTGCATTTACAGAGTCGCGCGGGACACACTCATAGCTGCGCACGAACACAGAAAATTATCAAAGTAGAGAACTTGAACCGCGCGGCACGATGTATATAATGTATCCACACACACACACGGGGGTCTCTGTTTAAAGAGAATTGATACTTTTGAGCTCTTTGCGCGCCGCGCTAAGCGCACCAAGCCCTAAATCGTTCGAAATAGCGCTCGATGGGAAATCCCACGATTTTACACAAGCTGCACAGCCGAGATAAGATAGAGGGAATATAAGCTACATGAGAAAACTTGCTCGACGTCGCGTGAGTTGGATTATTCGCGCATCATCTTTATTTTCCAAATCATCAACGCACTACTATACAGTCACCCCGCGCGTGGGGAGCTACTCCCGCCTTTCGCGTTGACGTAATCCATTTCCTTACCTATTAATTAAAAAGACAACGGGGAAACGCCGCTGCCGTTCGCTCGATATTCATCATTTCGTCTCGAATACCCGAGTCCAGTGCTGGCTACAGCTAGCTCGGCGCTGCGGTGGTGTAGGCTATAATGGTCTTTCGTCGTAACAGCAGTAGTGCAACTGTGCGGGTATATACATATAGTAGAGTTCGTTAACTGCTATACAATTAGATAATCAAATCCGCGTTTCGCGGGCGTATACACCATTACATATATTACGCAATATCGTTCGCGGAACGATATACTTATGTATCGGATGACAAATCAATGCCTAATCAATGAGAAAGAAAAAGAAATTAATTGAATAATTAAAATGCCGTAAAAAGTCATGTTTCTAATTTCCGTGTCGAGCTATACATTATGCAGCGCAAGCACATTACAATATGTCATGTAAGTGCAACCGCAGCAGCAGCAGCAGTCGATAGATCGATCCAATTTTCGCGGCTATAAACAAAACCGAGGGTATACGAAGGAGAAAAAAAAGCTTCGAAATTGCCGCAAAAATACTTCACACGAAGAATTATAACTCATAATATAATATATAAGTTGCTGCCAGGCGAGCGAGCGGGAGCGATAAACGTGTTATATTATATTCGAGGAGCTCGTTACTCATGTGTATTTATTTGGCTCATACGTGTCTACCTGAATATGGTAGTGATATAAAGAGTAAAACTAGTTCTGACAGCTGCACTGCAGCCAGCCAGCCACCGCGGCTCTCTCGCTCTCGCCTGCGAGTAGTTAGCGATATATTGGATTATCTCTCTCGCTCTCTTACTCTTTCAACTGCTGCCTTTCGTATTATTATTACTAACAAATAAGCGTGTGTGTGTTTGCGCGCGCCAAGAGTTGCGCTGGACGCGGTATATTATATACACATATCGGAGGGAGAGCAATTACAGATAAGGGTTGGCTGTGTGTGTATGCGCGTGCTTTAAGTTTATAAATACCACAACCCGTGCGGGGGTCGTACTCACACACACATACACACATCGCGCACAAAAGCTTATCTTGAAGATTTTCAATTCTTTTATTTTCTCGTTTTACTCTCGCTTCGCGATCCATCCTCTCGTATATGCCGTACATTATTATTGGAACGTCCGAGCAATGATCTCATTATACTTCCGTCTATTATCGACGTCTGGGCCCCGTAATAAATCAATAAAGCGCCTGTGTACCGTGTGCACACCTCGACGCGATCTCGAGCTTGGAAATTTATCGTGTACATTGCGAACTTCTTTTCTTTTCTTTTTTGTTCTCTTTGCTGCAGCAACTGCGTTGAATACAGAAGATGAAGAAGAAGAAGAAAAGGGAAGTAAAAAAAAATCTCTCTCTCTCTATGTACTGCGCACTATACGATACTGTAAGCGTAGAGCGCGCGGATACGCCGCTTATACATAAAGAGTAGTAGTATACATATAGGTGTATTTCAGCGGAACGCTTTTGCGCGAACGCGAGTGAAAGCGTTTTTCTCTTTCTCTCGTTCTCTCGCGCTGTGCTACTCGCAGCAGTGCAATGTTGTTGTGCGCGCGGAGCTGTAACGGATTTAAAGCGCGCTGCATTATAAACTGCACTGCATCGCGAGCACGGCGGAACTCTCTGTGCCTGTGCAGCTCCTAACGTGTTAAATCAATTTGTAATGGAAGTTTTACTTCTTCCTCTTTTTTTTCTGTATTCTTTATGGCTGATAGAGCTCTCTCGATGGTTTGTTCGATTCTACAGTGTGTGTGTGTGTGTAAGTGTAGCGACGTGTGTTAAGTTGCTATACAGCTCGAGCGATCGCGCGTTCGGTATCGCGAGCAATCGACCAAGATCGGTTTGATTTCTCGTCGATTTTTTTTTTATTTCGATGCATTATTTGGTCTGACGGACAGTCCCAGTTTATACAACTCTGCTGCTGCATAGGCTCGCGATTGCGATGTGCGTTGCGAGCGATCGCATGCAGCTTTCAACGCGATGTAATTTGTAGAAATGATAATTTTGTGCCGCTCGAGCGAAAAACGCAAGCGGCATGGCCGCGTTCAGCGATTGTATAAATCGGGCTATAAAACGATCTTATTATATTTTTCTCGAGATGGCGACTCGCGCGTTGCCGAGGAAAGAAAGGAAAAAACACCGGCAGCGAATGATTAACGATCTCGGACAACATTATAACATTGTACAGTTACGCAATTTTCAACAGCCGTCGCCGGTTATCGCGCGCTCGCAATTGACTCGCCTTTTGTTATGTTTTACTCGTTGTGCATATTATAATTGTCTCTCTCTCTTGGTTGGCGTTCGCAATAATCGACGCGCAATAAACGAAATGAGAAAAATTACACAGGCCCGTATGCGAGTAGCGGCGCATTTGTATGATGCATTGCCGAGGATTGATTAATAATATATATAAGCTATGGAACGCGCACGCATACATATATAAACGGCGAGCTGTGCGTCAAGTCGAGTTCAAGAAATGATCGTTTCGGTCATTCAGCGCAAGCTTATATATCTTACGATATCTCGTGTGCGCTTGGCTATTACAATTATTAATATAAATACTATGAGGTGTATTAACCGATTGACCGTCGATATAATTTAATCGCGGCTACGATACCTACTACTAGACGTATAATAATATAAAATGCATATAATATAATTTATACGCGTCAGGCGCGATTCACGATTTGCGTTGAACTAACCGATTACTTTTTCTTTCTTTTTCCAGGTGAGTTTCGACTTCACGCAGCTTGCAATATACGCGATAGGCATATCCACGCATACTCGTGTGTACGATACGATATAATAGAGATGCTTTAAAACTGGTAAGTTTATAGCGCTAAGTATTCCTCGCAAATTCGTACGCGCGATTTCATATACAATATACCTATATACTTGTGCTTGTATTCCCGAGGAGCTCCAAAGCAGATAATAACGTTACGAGAACCAAGCTCGTTCGTGTTGTATTTGTCTGTACGTGTGCGTGTGTGTCTGTCTGTCTGTCTGTGTATGCATGCGTGGGTCGTTTTGGCGCGACACGCAAAGATCGAGCTCCGCTTGCCAGTACACGTATGTGCCGCATACAGTCGCGAGTGCTTATGGAGGTACGAGTCACAGTCACGATGACGATGATCGCGAATAAATCTCGCCTCGTTAAAAAGGTGCGCAGCCGCACTACTGCAGCTAGAGCTCGCGAAGGCGGTATTTGACCTCAGAGAGTGAGCGTTTATATGCATGCTCGGTCACTATATATCCATACGTATATGCAGCAGCAGCTCTAGTACTCGCGCTATAGTAGTCGTACATATATGTGCTGCACAGCCTTAGGGCTCTCCGCATTCTCGCGCCTTTTTTCTTCTCGTCGACGGCCTTGGGGGGCTTCGTTTTCTCTCTCTCTCTCTCTCTCTCGCTTATACCTAGCTATATGCCGCGCTCGGGCTTTTGCACTCTACGCTCGCGGGCGCGCGAACGATCAACTCATATACACTACTACTACTACTAGTACTCCCCGGTAGCGCCTCTTTCTCCTCCTCCTTCTCTCTCCACCTACGACGCCTACCTCTTTACACTCTATATTACAATATGAGGACGAGCTTATTGTTGTGTTTTTCTCGCGCGCGCGATCCAAGCACCAAGAGCTGTTGTGTAGCTGTTAGAGATGCGCTAGGCTGCTGCAGCACGTATAGCCATGTACAGAGGAGAGGCGCGAGCTATTCGCGCAACGACGACGACGACGACGATGATGATGATGATCGAGCTAGATCGTAATGCACGCCTCGCGGATATATATTTTCGTAAGGAGAGAGAATCGTAGCCGTATAGACACGCGCTGATCGCGCAACACAGAGAGAAAGAGAGACTCGTGTGCGAGACTGCTGCTACGTAGCTTTTTTTTATATATATATTTTATTTCATTTTATTTTATTTTTATTTTTTTCGTCACGCAGCCTGCTGAAGTTGCAACAGCTAGGCTGCTGGCATTCGCGCGAGGAATTTTAAGCCACGTATGTGACTAATCCACGAGCGCGCGTGATCGATAAGTGATAGCTTCTGTTTTTTTTTTTATTTTATAAAGAATTTGCGAAATCGATACTTTTAATTTTATACTTTTACACCGATACGTGCAATCGTCGCGGATTATAATATTCCCCCAAACCCGATGCGCGTGTTAGCGAGTTTGTTGTTCGCGCGCGTGAACAACGACTACTCCAAAGAGTACAGCATCGCGTAGCATATTTACTCGTCGCAAGCTCGCGTCGACACAATACCCTCGCGCGCGCGCATCATGTATGTACACGCGTTTATTCGCGCACCGTACGACGCGCATATTTACAATTGAAATTAAGATGGTGCATCGACGAGGCGATATAATACTACTGACTATACAAGTATACGCATGGCAATGGTGGCAGCTGCAGTTCAACTCGCGCCAAGCGATATTGCACCGAGCTAACTAGCCGCATTATGAATAGCTGCTTTGCGCATTATAAATCATATTGTAATGCGTATAAAAGGAGAGCAAAAGGCGCGCGTATTTAGTGTCGAAACGCGTACTTACGCGTGTGTGTGTGTATAGGTCTGTATGTAATAGTGTATTCTACACATGCTAGTGTATAAGCTGCCTGGAATTCCTTAACGGCAAATCACTTAACCGATTATGCATACGTGCGTGCATATGTTATTATTAAATTATGTACATATTTTTAATGACACATAAGAAAGGCGAAACGCAAAGCGAGCCGAGCTTATACCGTCGTCGTGTACATTCACGAAAAAAAAAAAAAATGAGGGAAAAATTCATGCCACGTAATGATCCGTGCCAGCGAGAGCCCGTTGCACCTTGCGCGCGCTCGAGTTCACGTATAGTCTCCCGACGAGTTGCTTTCAAAAGCTCGCGCGCGCGGTACACGTGTAATTGTTTTTCACGCACAAATGATGCAGCCGCGCGCGGTGGATAAGGAAAAAAAAATAAGGAATGAAAAGAAAGATATTGCTCGCAGAGCAGTTGTAATGCGGCTGCGTTGCTGCGAATCGTAAGACTTATACGCGCGTAGTAATATATATCACTAGCGTCTCGAAGCCGACCGCAAATTAATTATCAAAGGTGCACTTTTGAAATCTTGAGGCTTGATTATATCTCAACGCGGCGATGAGTTGACTGGCTGCATCATCATCATCTTTTATTATGTGACTGATTTTCACCAAAATGAATAACCATTCACCGAGCTTATTATCAACGAAATATAGTTGATTTCATGACAAAGCCGTTTTAATGTATTAATAAATTTTTTTACACTCTTGAGACATCGCATAACACTTCCCTATTGTGGTTTTCAAAATTTAACCGTATAACATTATACCGTGTACATCAATGCTTGAAAATGCGAGGACCGAACGACAAAAATTATAAAAAAAATGCACTTAACTATCGAGGGATTAGTAGCAGCAGCAGTCGATGCAATTAAAAAGTCGAAGGAAAGTTATGTGTATGTGTGTGTGCGAGTATACGACAACGACTACGACGACGACTACGACGTTATATGCCGCGCAGCGAAAGTTGTTACCCAGCGCTCGTTGCAGTTATGTCACGACTTATACGCTTTGCTGGCCTTTACGTGTGTATAATATATAATATATAATCTAATACTCTCGCAAATATGTACAATATAAGAACCCTTGAACCGTGTGGAATTTCTCAATTATATCATACGCTGCATTATATATAGGAACACAGCGACAACAACGTGTTGTATATATAATATACAAGCTCGTATCGCTCGACGACACGGGACATCGGCGCCGTCGCCTGCGCGCGAATCTTTTCACTTATGTAGCAGACCTTTTTATCGATCGCGTATCGCAGGTAGGCTGTAAATTATTCGCCGCCAGCAGCAGCAGCAGCAGCAGCAGCCACCGTCGTATACACTACGTGTCAAGTCTCGACGGCGATGGCGGATTTTATAAAATACGAAAATTATAATTGAGTCCGCCGTGGCGCGCGAAAATTTCCCGCCGATATCAAAGAGAGGCTTTACAAAAGCTCCGAAAGCGCGGGAAAATTATCGCCTGTTATTTTTAGATTTCACCGTAAGCGCCTTTATAAGCCATATATTTGGTATAAGACAATATTTTAGTAATATTTCATTCGACTATATTCGCGACTATTAACCGCGGTAATAAGTGCGTCTATGCATTCGATTACTTACAAATTATATTTTGAAGAAATTCTCATGACATTTCTCTTCGATACAAGCTGCATTTAGATATGCGCGCTGCGCACTCCGAGCTCTGCCATTATAATGCGAGTATATAGGTGCCGATTAAAAATTTAGAATAGCTCTCTCTCTCGAGATGCAGTGCATATACTACTGCCTTAGTATACATGGGAGCAATTGGCTTGACTAAGAAAGATTTATGGCGATGCGATAAATTCAGCCTCCCGCTCTTCTCTCTCGATCTCGCAGATCGATCGGATAAAATTGAATCTCGGTGATTTATAATGATAATATACGTGTGCTTGCGTACATTATACGCACGAGTGTGTCGTTTTGTATCGGTGTGTGTGTGTGTGTGTCTGTATGTATGTGAGCCTGTACAACGCGCAAATTGATGAAACTCAATTGTCCTTTAAGGATACATTCTTTAAAACATGCACCATACATACCACCGCCGCCTTTTCGGCATATGTAGCAATTGACGTTGCATATAACACACAAGACTTACGAGGATAATTAAGCTCGTACGCGAGCTAGTACTGTCGGACACCGAGGCGTGCACATATTATATTATTATGCAAACACCAGGCTCGATTGTGGTTAAGCTCCCTTAAAAAAGACGACGAAAAATAAAGCACTGCAGTCGATGAATCGCTCCGGGCTCGATACGATCGCTTTATATAAATTATTAAACATTTTTTCATATACACATAGGCGAATATAATCATTTTTGCTCGAGCGATCAAAACGATCAAATTGAGTAACGAGTTTCGCCTATAACGCAAATTGAAAAATAAAACACACACCGTACCATGTGTGTACGTGTGCTTGAAAAGGAGAGCAAAGAGAGAGAGAGAGAGAGAGAGCCCGAAATAAGTAACAAAAAAACGATAATTGAACGAATTTATAAAATGCCTATTGCAGCTCGCAGCGCACAAGGTATGTCAGACTCGCGAGTAGTAGTGGTGCTCAGCGGCCACCGCGCGCACATGTTGCGTAATTCTCCACGCGCTCGCATACAAACATTACATTTATATACGTGTACTTACACGAACACGTACACGTATGGTACGTACATATACGTGCGGCTAATCTGCGAGATTTTCTTTTTTTTTTCGTTCGTTCTTTTACTTCGTTTTTCCAATGCACAATGTGTGTGCATGAATGTGTGTGTGAGTGTGTGTAAGTAAGGGGTCGCGAATACGACGTATATAAATCCGCGAGCCTCTTATCGCGTCGCGTGCGTTCGTGTAATATCGGTGTATCTGCTGAATATGCGTGTGTGTTAAATCGTTGGGTGTCTGTGTGTTATTTTAAGCATGTGTGTATGTATATGTGGATGAGTGCATCCATCCGTACGTATACGAGCAGCATCTCGGGGAAAAGAATGAAAAATAAGCCTTATATGCAGCTGCATTTAATACGTTGCATCGAACTTTGTATACACTCGCATTAACAAGACTTTACCGTGAGTGAAATTTCTGCCAGTGGCGCGCGCGCCTTTTTTCCTCCTGTTTTTTTTTCTTTTTACGTATGCGTTAACACGCGGGGCTATAACAATTCGTATACTCAGGAATGCGCCGGTAAATTAAAAAAAAAAAGAAGGAGGAGGAGGAGGAAGAAAAAAAGCAGCTCGCGTAACAGTCTTTTGCGCTGATTACGTGCAGCTATTGACATGCACCATTTCTTTATTTTATATTTTTTTTTCTGCTTCTTTAGGAAAATATGTGTGTGTTACGTTTCTCGCGATTATATTGCGTTTTTACTTGCACTTATTTGGCGGCTCTGGCAGGCGGCGCACTTTATACACATTGCTGAGAAATCTATAGAATTGTCCGTCGAGTCGCATAAATCGGCGGATGATATCGAGCGTGGCAAACCTGTTTGTGCAATATCATTATTTAAACGATCCACCGATTCCTAAATAAAAGCACTCTTTTCTTGCGCAAACACGTGAGTGCCAGTATCCATGAGGTCAAATAAAAAAAACCAAAAAAGTGGGCTCGTTTATATTTCTATCTATTTTTTAAAACTCTAATTCTACTTATTAGAATATCTCATACCGGTCTTGCTAATGACTCGGCAAATTTTTTCGAATTAACTAATTGAGCAATATCAAAAATCACGATCTGAGAGGTCCACTTGCGAAATTGACCATATAAAACATTTACATTAGATTACATTAGATGATTCGCTAGAAATTTTATCCGACAAATCTCATTTTCTAATTGACCTCTTCAATTTACACTTGTGTACAACGTTTCGGCGCCAGTCTCTCGAAGCTTCTCTATTTGCTTTTGCCGATCGTCGTGGGTTTTTTAAATTTTTGAGCAGCCAAACACAAAATTTTACTTGTGTACGAGCTCGGAATTAGAAATGACGCAAGATTGTTGTGGATGTATACATCTGCGTATATATAGCACGTCGGGCCTCTGAAGTACAGTTAGAATCGGCAGTCGCGCGGTGCTGGACGACGCGACACATTGTTGTGTATTTACACTTCACATATCGGAGCAGAATTACGTATAGCATCGGACCAGACAATGTAATATGCAATCGGGACATTGCATTCCACTGGATAACAGTTGATTCAATCGAGTGTGCCCGCAGATGTGATTTTCGTATTGAGAGGTCGCAAAGTCAAAGTTAAATTATAATCTGTATTG
Source organism: Trichogramma evanescens (assembly GCA_902732785.1). Lineage (NCBI taxonomy): Eukaryota > Metazoa > Arthropoda > Insecta > Hymenoptera > Trichogrammatidae > Trichogramma > Trichogramma evanescens. The sequence continues at coordinate 37,012 of CACVKI010139872.1, read as the reverse complement.
ACAACATGTGGACACAAATCGATCACCCACGCGTATTACAATATGCAATCCGAAAGAACTTGACATGTCACTCAGTGGCTCACTCTTGTTTATATAGGACGGCGGGATTAATCAGTCATTCGTTTTTTCGTCACTGATCTCATGCTGCTGCGCTTCCTTCGTCCTTTTTTTCTTTGATACACATATAACGCATGGCATCTCCTCGCGGGCGCGCACTAATAGCGGTAAACTCGTTCTCGCCGCGAACGGGATTCCCCTCTCGAGCTGACGAAAAAAAAAAAAGACAAAAAAAAAGAACAACAAAACGGAAGAAAAAGTAAAAAGGAAGAGACACACCCGTTAATTTGTCTCCGCAGGTATGAACGAGTTATTTAAAAATGTCTCCCCTCCGCCGTTCTTTGAACTCGGATTTGACTCGAGCCCCGGAGTAGCGTGATATCTCGTCGCCACGACACACGATGATTGCGACAAAAAAATCTATCGTTGCAAAAGTCCTATTAGATATATGTCTGCATACAATGAACGAAAAAAAAACGGGAACGAGTGCATTTCGGTATACGTAATGTAGTATATACAGTCCTATAAACATGCGGCATACATATGCGTGTGTAACAGGATTTCTTTTGAATGGAAAGCAACGAACATACACACACGCAGGCGTTGCAAAATCGTTCAGCTAATGTTGAATGCCATTCAAGTAATTTTTCAATCGATGATACGCAAATTCTTTCTTTACACATACACGCGTGCAAGGCACACACAATGGCACCGCGTGGCCTAGTGCCTATTACACTTTAGACACCTCTATAAATAGGAATGATTTTACGAGTAAACGCCACTTTCTGTATTATATATTTTACACGGTCAATAATTTGTATTATGGCGAGGTGTAAAACACACGCGAGAGGTGGCGATAAAGCATAAAAAGAAGCAAAGCTAAAAAAAAAACAAAAAAAGTGCGTCACGCGAGTATACAGTGTAAATTTTGCCAACAGCAGCGGTAGCAGCAGCACCTCAAACTGTATGGTGTACAGAACAAAAATTAAGCAAACTGCTCCCTGCGCGAGCAATGACAGCGCGTAAAGTACTCGCGCACATTTCGTATGTACGTACACGTATTATCAAGTCGATTTTTCGTCGAGCCTTCATTTAAATTTTGCGTTACAAAACCAGCTCCGCCGATGCCGTCGTTGTTTTTCACGTGTGTGCGCAACGTACGTGTCTATGTGTGCTTATAATAGGCTTTTGCGCGCATGCATACGCGTAAAACGTACTCGGCATCGATTTATACAAATACCTCACCCACTCTCGTAAACACTATAGCTCGCAACTCTCGAGTCACCTGAAAAAATGCAATGAATGTTTTTTTTTAGATGCACATATAGCCTAATGCAGTTTAGCCGAACGAAAAGATATATACTTTTACTCGGCTCTCAAACGTTACATACAGTATACATATTATAATATAGCTGCGCGCAAGGTGTAAGTTAACGTACATACGTTTAAGTACCGCACAAGTGTCGAATTTTTTTCTCTCTCGGACTGTAAGTGCCGTTACTCTCGATCTCTTATACTCTCTATCATTGCAACGTATGTATATATAGGCTCTCTCATAAGCGCGCGAAATTTTGACCGTGCGAGCCGGCACGTCGAAAAAACAGGCATCGATGTGGTGGCTCCGATATCGGCAGCAGAGGTGTACATTAACGTATAGAGGTAAAGGACAGTTCAATTGGCAATATAATATAAGCCTAAAGACGACAGTGTCGACGATAGCATTAGAAAACGTGAGAAAGGCCTCGTTAAAATCATACACACACTCCGCACACATGTATATATAGCGTTATATATATCACGCTGTGTCGCATTTACACAGCTGCATTTAGTGCCTTTTATAACCGCGTGTATATTAATATGCTTAGCTCGCGCGCGCCCGATTGTTTCGCGCAGGGACAAACTGCACGACGCAGCGCGTGCCGCGGCGAGAGATCCTAAATGGCCCGCTTACGTAATGTGCGCCGAGCCGCGGATTTAGCATAATTTTTTTCTTTCCTCTTTACATTTTTCATTCCGCTTCCGGCTGTGACTAATGCAAAGCCACGAAAATATCACGAGGCGCTCGAGAGAATCCTGCCGCGCGACGCGCTGCATGACTGTATAATATTTGGTACTTATATGTATACGTAAAGGAAGCCGCGCAGGATTCTCGAGCCACGAGAATGATCGCAGGTGCCGCGCAGCAGCAGCAGCAGCAGCAGCAGCAGCAGCACATATTACGGCTATACGAGTCGTATGTGTATTATGCCTATATAGGTACGCGACGCGATTCGATCGAGCGTGAAAGTTTACGTACACGTATACGTCCTTTCGACGGGATAATGCATCCTGACGCGCGTGCCGAGAAGCGCTGCAAAGATCTCAAGCGCGCGCGACTCCATATATCGATCATGAAGTGCACTTACTTAAATCTGCTGCTGCTGCTGCTTCTGCTAAACTCGATTCCCCGATGTCGATTTATATGCCTCGTGCGCTCATCTGATCCCTGCACAGTTCTGCACGTGTATTATAGGACTGCAGCGCGTTATGCGATCTGTATTACCTCACAGGCGCGCAGCAGCAGTAGCATCATCGACATCGGGTGGCTGATCGATTCGTACCTATACACGTTACACACACACACAAACACACAATTTTATAACAGAGAAATTCAGCAGGTATACGAAAGATAAAACGGCATTTTTCGATCCTCTCAACCTATCATCTCTGTCAACGCGTAAGCATGCAGCTGGGCGCGCGCGCGTCAATCGCACGCGTCGAAATTTCTGGCTTTTAATTTGACTTTGTAATAAGCCTCGCGAATTCCCACATATACGCAAGGCAGTACGTATATATTTGGTTGCCGAGCGAAGAGTTGAACTTTTTTGAATAAAAAGCGCAGAAACGGTATCCTTTATTTAGCGCATTTTTCGGGGCTTACATACTAAACGCACCGAGAATATTATATCATGCGCGATACACAGCTTGCATCGCGCAGACAACTCACGTATGAGTACAAAAATCCAAAATACATACGTATGAAACATACGTGAAGCAAAAAAGTGCAATGTACAGTTTTTTTCACGTATTTACTGAAACTGCGCGAGCTTTACAAAAAAAAAAATGCTGGAAAACGCAATCGATTAATTATCGACCGATCGAAGGACGATTTTTCATTTTCTCGCGATTTCTAGACAACGCTGCGATCGATAAATGTTTATCTTCCTCCGTGAGAGCGAGAGAGTCTATTTGTCTAGATATACGCGCGCGTCGAGTCATCGAAGAAGAAGCTCCAGCAGCAGCAGCAGCAGCTCTCTAGGCTCTAGTATATACGTGGTGTTTGTACAGAAAAAGAGAAGAGATCTCTCTCTCTCTCTCGCTCGCTCTCGGCAATGTCTCGAGCGCACAGCTCCTACGCCATGAATCAAAGGTTGAAACAGCGTGCGAAGCTCGGAAGATCAACACGACGCGCGATCCGCGCACGCATTCGTCTTATTATAGAACGATGATTCATGTAATATGAAAGCGTATCTAGACGTTGTGCGGTAGCTTATAAGTGTATATCCTAGAGGATCCGGATATATAATAAGCGCGCGTTTTTCCGCGCAATTTATCGACCTTTTTTTTATACCGTGTGAACGAGAATCCCTCGCGCGCGAGATAGACTGAAAATACGGTCACATTGGAGATATTTCTAATGCTATCGTCATTTATTTTTCTCGAGCTAACCGATATCTGTTATGTCCAAGTTTTTAATTATGTTCAATAAAGTCACGCGGTTAGGTTTATTTTTTGAGCTCTGATGCCGTACCACTTGAAGTACGGCAACATTAGTTTAAGCTTCCACCACTAGATGGCGAGTACCTTTATTTGTAAATCGACAAGTGAAAAAGTTAAAATAGTTCTATAAGTCAAAGCACGTTTGAAATCGATATTGCCAATTATAATGTTGTATGATGGCAAACAACTTTTCCGTTGATCAAAACTAGCTAAAAAATGTTAAGCATTTCTGACAAACATTATACTGATAATTTTGTATGGAAATGTTAGCTAAATTAAAGAACTAACCCAATTTTGCCTTGAAATGTATATGAAACAAATGCCAGCACCGGTACCGTATGTATGTACGGGGATATGCCTCTCGATAATATAATGCAATCGCTCGAACTGCCGTGTGTATGCGCGTATGTGTGAGCAGTATCTGGATCGATATGTTACTCCACGGGAAATTCGGTCGTTGGATAGCGATTATCGGACGCTGAATGTCTCTCCTCTTCTGCATTGCACTCGCTCGTGAGCGTGCGTATGTATGCACCTTCTATACGCGGTATATATTTTCGGCTTTAACTTAATTTAACGGTATTTACCGGAGCGGTTTACCGGAGCTTATTTCTAAGAATCGAATCCCGGTGTGTATCGCGTATTATAAAACTTTTATCGCGTTTAACGCGCTCGCGCGCGCGCGCGTGCACGTTGTCGTGGTAGTGGCCCCGGTAAATTCGTCAAAAAAGAAGAAAAAAAAAGAGGCAAAGAGGGAACGAGTTATTTATAATACGACTGGGACTCGCGTGTTTGACTTTGGGAGCTGTTGTTATTGTGCGCTAAAATCTTACGTAACGACATAAAAAAAAAATAAATATAAGTCCCGTAGCGTGCGCGAGTTTTATAAATGTTATAAAATACACCTCGATTACTACCCTGGCGTTAAATGAAATTAACGAGTCGGGCGACCGCCGTGGCGCCGCCTATTCGCTATATTGTAATGCAAAATTATAAATTTTCGTCGCAATAAAAAAAAAAATGCATTTGGGAAAACGATCTTTCGGACCTTTCTCCTTATCTATATTAATAAAGGGGGAGCCTAATACGCGCATGCATATATCGCAGCGAGGAGAAAGGCGTGTATTTATAGACGCGATCCGAAACACGTGCTCTCCGTGCACAAGTGCACATAATATCGGAGCCGCGCGTCTCTCGCGTACATATGTAAAATGCACACACACGGAGCGGACATGTATATAATATACACTTACACTCGCGCGCTCGCGAGCTCTGCAGCAGGAGATATGAATTTTTGCGTTGAGCTCGCGAGCTAAGATACGAAATCAAAAATAATAAGCCTTGCGCCCGATTTATTATCTCTCCGGCATCGCATGCTGGCCGAGCTGCAGCAGCAGCAGCAGCAGCACAGCTCATAATATACATAACGCGCGCGCGAGCACGCGGCAATTTCACTTTCTCATTATTAGCTGCTGCTGCTGTTGCCTCGATGCTGCGCGTATATACGTACGTGAAAAAATGCTTTTGTACATACATACTTGCGGTAATTGTCAAAAATATTATGTATCTCGCGCGCGAGTTCGAGACCACATAACGCCCGTCATGGGTACCTGTGTGTTGTGCTTGTGGTTCACATATATAATAAGCATAATGCACAAAAGTCACCAAATAATAATATCGACGCGAGGCCGATATAATGAAAGCCGAAGTCCAAGTCGCGCGCGAGCTTTGCGCACCAAGGCTCGAGCACGTATTATACCTATATATAAGTTGCGCAAGTTATACAAATATACAACAGACACACACACACACACATACACCCGCATCCGGGATCTTTCTTTTTCTCTCTCTCTCTCTATAGGCGACTTTGTCTGCGCGAGTCCGTGTGTATGTGTAAAGGATAATATGAGCGTGTCGGTGGCGCGTGGCCTCGCGTATCTAATTCGTTCCTGCAGCTAGCTAGGCAGCGTACGGCCTACTTTTGCTCATTATTATGGTACTCTATGCCCCCCCGCAACGCCTCTATGTCCATGTATCTTTTCTTTTTTTCTTTTCTTTTCTTTTTCTTCGTTTCGACGTCGCGCCTATTATTAACTATACTCTTGGCTTGTTTGTATATATACCACCACGCGCGAGATCGATTCGCGGATCGACGAAATTCGCTCGCACGCATAAATATTTTCGACTCTCGCCAATGTATACACAGCGCGAACGATGTTTCTGTATAATATACGCATGAAACAAAAGTGACGTACGAAATTTTCTTTGTTTCCTTCGATTTATCAAGATCGAACAGTCATCATCGCCGCCGCTGCCATCATCATCATCATCATCATCGCGTATCCGTTTGCGTGCGATTCTTTTTTTTCTTCTCTCTCTCTCTCTGTCTGTCTCTCGACTCCGAAGAGATGCGATCGACGAGTATAAGCTCCTGCCGCGTGTATTTCAATAGGGTTCCGCGAGAGTTCTCGGAACGTTAGCCACGCGCGTGTATAATGCACGCACGCACGCACGCGGCGCGCTGATATATACTATATTGTATTATGGAAATAACTAACGCAGGCGCGAAAATGAAGATGTTACCACTCGAGACGTCTTGAATTATGATAATGACTCGAAAACTATATACAGCTGCTGGTGTGTGTGCGTGCGTATGTAGCTGCAGCCACGAGGCGCCAAAACGAAACGAAGCAAAAAAACAAAAGACAAAAAACTGATTAAAGCTCCTTTGTGCCGTCAGCGAAGGCTCGAAAGAAAAAAAGATCGGTATTTTATAAGCCACAGCGCTCTGCGATCGAACCAGCAGCTCTCGCGCGCTAACCTTTGTCAGTCGTACTTATTTACCGTGCCCAAGATGCATTCGAGAGCTCTCTTTCGATACTCGCGTGTGTGTGCATGTAAGCAACTAGTTCATAGCCAGCTGCAATGTAGCTCCGCGAGTGTAATATGAAAAATCAAGGTCGAAATTGAATTATAGTTGAACAACCGGTGGTGGTAGTAGTAGCAGCAGCAAAAACAGCAGATCTGCACTGTACATATATTTATTTTGAATAAGACATTAAATTTTACCGTACAGCAATATCGACGACTAGTACTACACTAATGCTATATAGGTACCTATACGGAGTGAGCCGTGTGCTGCGGAGAGCTGCCTGTAATAATTTACAACGAAACGAGCTTATATTGTGGCTTTATATGCTCTCGCTTATATGTATGCTGCCTCGAGTGTATGTGAGCTGCTACGTACACTACAAGCTTCGCGGAGTGCAGCACGCGTATAATGCGCGACGATGATGCTGCGTGATAAAGATTTCTTTGCGCGCGTGCGAATCCTAAACGAGTACACGTTTATTACTCATAACTTCTTTTCCCCTTTTTTTTGCATATGAATTCGCTGCGCATGCGAACGAGCGCAAATTTATCGGCTTATTATACACGGTGTGTCTGTGTGCATATGCGTGATCGAAAAGTATCTAATAATCGAGATTAGAAAAGTTCGTGTGTGTGTGTGTGTCTACGTACTTACGCGGCGCGCAGTCCTTTATATATAGCGTTTAGAGCCATGCGGCCGTAATATAGCGAGCTTATCCGCGAATCTCTCAACGAAGCCCGCGCGCGCGCTCGAGCTCGTGGTTGCATGCAGGAATACATAATTTTGAATCGCCTTGTGTGTATGTGTCTGTGTGTTAGCACACATCGCTGCATTGCCGCCAGAAGTTATCTCTATACCATACAGCAGGCATGCTAAACTCGAGACTATATATAATGCACAGCAACGGCAGCAGCAGCGCAGCTTCCGATCATCATCATCATCATCATCATCATCAGAGACACGAGTACCGACTTTGAGCGCGCGCTTAATATTTCTGGATCGCTGATTATTTTATATATGATATTCGCTTTGTCTTAATACTTGCGCGAGACCCGACGACGACGACCTTGTGATGCAGTAAACGATACGCACGCGAACGTTATAATACACCTACAGGTATGGGATTACGACGTCGTACTCGTATCATGTGCCGCAAGTATATTGCACTCGCGCCTATGGGCCCGCGCGCTTTAAAGGATCGTAATTGCACGGATTGAGCCATATTCGAGCGGATTTAACGAATTAGCCGATATACATTTTTTCTTTTTTTTCTTTTTTTTTCTTCTCGTTCTTACTTTTGTCCCGTGACATTCGATCGAGCTCGTATAAGTATTCGAGTTCTCTGCGGAGCGCGCGAGAGAGCAGCTACTGGTATTATATATGGTATACGCGATGTATTATACGCGGGAAAAGCTTTATGTTTCGCTCGCGCGAGACTCAATCAGACCGAAACGGACGACCGTATCGCTTTTCGTTTTTTTTTTCTCTCTTTTTTTTTCTCCTCCGACGGAACGAAACTCGCGTACACGTACGTGTATTATAGACTTGCGGTCGGACCTACATCCAAATATAATATGTATCTTTCTCGGGTACGAATGAAAAAACAACAACAGCATCGAGTGCAATGCGAGAAAAAACGTTTCGCGCAAAGAGGTAAAAGCCGCGAGCGCGACATCGAGACGCTTTCGCGCCCCAACACACGATATAAAAGAGTAACAAAGCGCGCGCGCGCGCACAGAGAAACTTCGAATTGGCTCTCGCGTAGACGTCGAATTCGCGCAGACACAATCCCCGGCTCGATCGTGTATATAATCAATAAGCGGAAATTTCACTTTTTAAGAATTCCTTATATATACTCGTGTAGAATACGGGCCAAAATCAATCGACCGAGGCAAGTGCGTGCCATTATGATGTACGATCGGCGAGATATGCCTCGCCACGTTGGCTAATTATAAGGCAATCCGTGCGGCGTTTTTGCCTGTATAATGTGACGAGGATTAATGCGGAAAAAGCGTCGTCGAGGCAGGCGAAATTATTGTTTCCTCTATTTTGTATTGTGCACGTGGTTGGTGTGTATCGTCGTCGTAAGGGAAAACCGACTGTATCCACGCAATAATTCGTACGTAAAGAATCGAGCATAATTTTTTGCGCATTCGAGAGATAGATGAGGACGTTTCACTTTCGACGCGCGCGGCTAAGGATATTGTAAAATTTACGTGAGTCATCCTCGCGGGCGCGCACGAATTGATGCTGCGCGAATTAATCAAAAAGAAAAGAGAAATCTATGCGTCTCGTGTACGTCACACAGCACGCGTATACGCGAGGATCGTCTTTAAGGAATAAATCCGCGTGTATTTCCGTGCCAAATTGAGCCGATCGTCGTCGTCGTCGTCGCATCCGAAGAAAAGAGAGCTTATTAGGCCGGGGCAAATTGAAAATGATAATACGTTTAATTTCCAATTAGACTAAACGTCAGAGCTCTCGTATATAGAGACACATTTTTCTATTGTATTCGTTTTCCCAATTAAGAGTCTCTGCGAATAGTACATACGTACACAGGAAGATAATCCACAGGCCTAGTGCACAGCCACGCGAGATCGTTTCGAAAGATCGGCCGCGATAAGGTATACCGACGATCGCGCGCTATTATGGACGTTTATTTTTCATAGACTCGCAAGCACAGACATCGCAAGCTTACTTAGCATATTACATACGTATAATTATTGCAAAACGTTTATCAGATCGGATCGGCCCGATGTAAATACGTATATATGTATGAGAAAATCAAGAAAAAGTCGACGACTCATGAAAGAAAGCCGCGCACGCGCGCGCAAACGTCAAGTGTATATAGCCGCGCGATGTTCGTCCTCTTCTCTCTCGCGCGATCTCCGCTGCGAAGAGAAAAAAAATAGAAGCGGAAAACCACCGTGAAATCGACGCGAGCTCGCCGATTTTTCGCTTTCTTCCGACGAACGAATATATGGGCTCCTTGGCCCAGGCGTAGTTTATCCTCTCTCTCTACGCTATTCTACAATCAAAGATAATCGTACATATAATATACTCGCCGGCGAAACACGGCAACAATACAATCGGTAACGTCAATCGGTCTGTTGGCAGAAGCCGCGCCGATGCTTATTCATCATTGTAACACCGAGTAGTATAAAGTGTGGTACATAAGCTAAAGAGTCGAAATGACTTTACGATCGGAACGAAAAGAAAAAAAATTAACCGTGGTACGGTACTTTTATCGGGAAAGTGCAGACACACACACACACACACACACACACACACAAACGTGGTATTATAGTGGCGATTCACGCTCCAATGGATACATATATTATGCATCTCATATATATTATGCGCTTTAAATGGTCGTTTCCGCGAACGAGCCGCGTAAGCGTTTTGTTCGGCAGAAGCGAGTTTAAATGATAATAAAAAAGCTTCAATTGAATTTGCCTTGTAAACTGCGTTTAATTTGTAGGTATTGTGTCGTATACGCTATAAGCACGCGACACACGCGTTCGTAAGTCTATACTGTCAACGGAGGCAGTGCGCGGATGAAAACGACACGCGGATTCTGCTGCGCGCGCCGCGAGGTAAAAAAAGCTCTCGACGCGCGCGAGGCGCGTCAAAAGCCGCGCGCGCGTTTCCAGCGACATAAGACGCCTCGTTATACACGTATTATTGTGGCCGCTGTGCGCGAGCTCGACAATTAGTTACGATAAAAGTCTGGGTGTCGAGCATAGCATGCGAAGCTCCTGCGAGCCGCCGAGATGCTGCTGCAGTCTCCGCATATAAGAACTTGTATCGTATACCGTTACGCAGCAGCAGCGAGCCCGCGCGCGAAAGGTTAATGCAGCTGCAGCACTGTGTATAGTCGTAATGCGTTGCACTTCACGCCCGCGAATCGCTTTTGTTACGATGATATTTTTGCATCTCTTTTTAGCTGCTACTTTTATATGCACTGCATATACAGTGTAGAGGCCGAAAAATTTGACTCGGTCTCGGAACTCGTTCGCTTAAGCGATATTGTTGTCGTTTTTAAGCGGCTCGGTTCTCGGCTCTTGACTCGCGGACGCGTACACACGTATGCATGCATGCACCGACAAATCGTTGGTCGAGCTTTTATTGGATTACGTGTAGTGCGAGCGAGAGAGAGAGAGAGAAAGAGGATGAAAGTGGAATGTACTTGGTGAATTTTTAACAGTTAGCCTGGGCCAAGTTTTTTCTTGTCTCTTGCTGCTTCTGTGGCTGCAGAGCTCATTCTGCGAGCTCGACTTGATTCGAGCACGCTTTAATCGATACGTACAACTTGCGATTTTTGTACAGTTTTCACTCGAGATTTCTCCCTCTCTCTTCTTATAATCCTGAAAATTAATTAAAATCAGCCTTCCAAAAAGGCACTTAAAACAAACACACGCGCATGAGTTCGCAGAGAGAGAAAAGGATCGAGACAGGCACCACAGTGCATCGGGTGAAAAAAGGCATATAATTATTTCACACAGCACACTGTGCGAGAGGCTCTGTGTATATACAATAAAACACATACCTTTAAATGGCCGGAAATCATTTTCGCCGCGAGTGAGCGAGCGACTGTACTCTGAGCGCGAGCGAAAGAGTAAGAGAGAGAGAGAGAAAGAAAAGTTTGGCCGCATTGTTGTGGAAGAGCTACCGCTAAAAGTGCCGATGAATGCTGAAATCGGCACTATAACAGTTTACGTAATCGGATAAAAGCGAAACTCTTTGGGCTTCGCGATACATACACACGATCGTGATTTTTTTCCCCTCTTTGCTTGTGGCTGCGGCGACGGTGAATAGCAGCAGCAGACAGGCTCAAATAATTGATTTTCGATTGATTCAATTTAACCGATGTTTCGTGGCAATTATACCACTCTTATCCTGCCTTTAATTCTCGGATTATAATGTTTGTTTTTCTTGTCGTTGCAGATTTATAATGGTTTCGAGACGGAAAATCCTGTCCCGGTCGCGAGACAATCTCGCGGACACACAGTACGAGGTCGAGGAAGAAGAAGACGTCTGGTACAACGTCGACAAATTATATAAGGTAAGTGAGCGCGAGCTGCTATGGCAAAAGTGGCGGAGGATTCCTGAATTGCATACACGCCTACTTTTACACAAAATAATATAGCAAAAAGTGCGCTATACACGGTGAAATACACACACACACACACACATACACACAAAGTGCGACAACTGTGTATTACACGCGGATTGTGCAACGAGATATCGCTGTGTGCAGTATACGTACCTACCGCGTGCAATAATTTACCTCTTTGGCTGTTTTTTTTTATTTTTCGTTTAATTTTAGCTCCCCTGCGTAGTGCAGCGCGCGTCGATAATAATAAAAATACTTTCTCTAGCAGCTGAGAGTTTTATAATAAATCAATCTGTCGTTCTGTAATACATAACTAATGACAACAACTACGACAACGCCAGCGACAAAATGAAGCTTTTTTTTGTTGTTCACGGTTACCCCACCGTAGAAGTAGTGGTAGACGACGACCAAATGAGAATCAAAACGATCGCGACAACAACGCGGAGTCGCGCGATTTGTCAGCTGCTGTGCCTGTGTGTGTAGTAGTTGCTACCGGTGTGTGCGATATCTCGTAATGGACGAATAAACGTTGGCTTTTCTAAATTACGAGACTACAGTACGTCTATATGAGTCTGCTGGCGCGAGGCCGGTTTTTGCGCACAAAAGACAACTTGTTTTCGTACATACGCTCGCGTGAGTTGTTTATAATATCGGCTCCGTACGTATACTCCGGCGACGAAAGCGTTGAAATCACTTATTTCGGGAAAAGTAACCGGTGGTTGTAGTAAATACGTTTGCTTATTCTTACAGATTCGACGATATTCCTCGTGTATTCGAGTGAAAATTTTTTTTATAATGCACGCGACGTAACGCGCAGGGAACATTTTCAACTGCACGTGCGCTGCGTATAATACGTATATACCATGTGCTTTGGGGTCAGTGACACACTCGCTTCTTCTTCGTCGTCTCTCTCAGTCTCGTTCTCCAGAACGCGAAACGAGCGTTCTTTATAGCCATTCTTTGTCGAAAACAAAAAAACAAAAAAACGAAAAAGAAAAAGAGGAGGAAAAAGAAAGAAAAGTGACGCGAGGGTAAACAATCATTATCAAAGCAGAAGCCGCGCGCGCATCTCGAAGCTTTTTTTACTTTCCATTTGCGCTCTCGACGGGTGGGCAGGGCCCGGGGAGACAACGACAACGACGACGACGACTAAGACGGGCTTTTGTAATTTACTCATGGACTGAATAATTGCGTATATATCGTGGAGCTGCTAATATAGGCTTTCTTAATTAAAGGTGCATTATAAGGTGCAGTTCACAATATCGTGAAACTTTTGCGCGGGAGAAAAGGACGACGAGAGACAACGACGCTCGCTCGCGCGGGAATGCGAGAAAAGCAACGACAAAAAAAAAGACGCGCAGCAGCTAGCTCAGGGG
>CACVKI010139872.1:0-23820 GCA_902732785.1 Trichogramma evanescens | reverse complement strand
CTTTTTATACATATACGGACGCTTTTGGCGTATACATCCGAGCGCGGCTCGCGATTACCTAATCTGATACACACACACATACATGCATACATACATGGCTCACGTACATAGTGAGAGTAGATATAACTAGTGCAAGAGCTAGTCTAGCGAACAGGCGCAAACATACATAAAACTAGGTACATAATCACTTTCCACGAAAAGTTTAGTCTTTCGCTATAGGTGCACACACACACACACACACACACACACACACACACACACACACACACACACACATAACAGAGAAACAGACACATAACTGGTGAGAAAGAGAGACGTCAGTCTCTCAGCTCTGAATAGAGAGAGAGAGGGAGAGATTGAGACAGGCGCGAAGCGAAGCGAGGATAGCCGCGCGAGCGCGTATATGCATAAGCTCGAATGCCGAGGAAAAAGCCGATCGATCGATTTTACGCAACGCGTTTTCTATATAAGCGCGCGGCGCAACCGATCGACTCCAGATATACATATAGCCATATGTATATCGAATCTGCTTGCAGTTTTTCCCCCCTGTGTGTAACATATAAGACGACGTGCTTGAGAGTCTATCCCCGCGTGCATACGTATGATACTTTACGCGCCAAATGTTTACACGATTATGAATCCACGTACACGCTCCATCTAAATTAAAATTTTGGGACTCACGATGAGCGAGAAGAAATTCGTTTCCGTGCACAAACACCCGATCGCCTCGTGTGCGTGTTGGCCACTGCATTTTTGACCCGATCCGAAAGGTGCTGCTGCCTACTGCCACCGCCTCGAGTCCGAGTCGTATTTTCGACACGCCGTGTAATTACGGAGCGGTGATTTTTTTGCCCTCTTCCTCTTCTCGAGCGCGTGCGAGCTTCTCTCTATACTCTTTTGATGATTTGCGTGCTGCTGCTGCTGTGGCTCATGATGATATTACTATATTGTGTGTAGGACCCGGCGTGAGTCAGTGCTATATACTACGACCCGTGCTCGCGTGCACGCGCATTATCCTACACAGGCAGCCACTTGTGCACGTATTAAAAAGATATTAAGTCAATCCGCGGCTCATCAGTCTTTTGAAGTACAATAATTCAACGTCACGCGCGCGCATGCAAGGGGGTATATAATTTTTCTGCCCATATTCCATGAAAACAAGACGTTAGCTTCTCTCTTCGAGCGAGCGAATTCTTTTTTTTTCGTTTTTTTTTTTTGCTTCATTCCGCTGAGATAATATACAACACGTCCGCGAGCACGAATCGTGTGGCAGCACCGTTGAAAAAGTTTTACGAGCTCGTTACGAAAAAAAGCCAAAAAAAAAGCTCCAGGCTACGTACGAAAATCCATTCGCGCTCGTATGTATAAAGTACAATATAATATATGCTACTTCCTGATCGTTGTAATACGTAATGCAGGCGAGCTTTCGCATAAATTCGATATATTTATGTTTACGATTTGCGGAGTGTGAGAGCATAACGAGATCACAATCGTGGCGATCGACGCCTAAAACCGTTTGAAAAGTTTCGGCGCGGATTCGCGCCGAAAAAAAATCGGTAGAACTGCCCGCGAGAGGACAGGAGATCAATAATAAAAATCCATAATCTTTCTACCGATAAGTTGCTTTTTTTAATTTCTCCTCTTCCGATCGCGATACACTAACGCCGCCGTCGTCGTGGAGCGGATGATCGTCATCGCGCGATGCCATTAGGCTTTTTGATCTGCCTCAGCCGCGCCAACACGTACAACACTTATGACGCTTGCAGCCGAAAGGCATTTTATTCAATATCATAAACTTTCTACGAAAACTTGAGCTTGCCCGTGTGCTGCCCTTGCTGTTGTTGTTTTTTTTCTTTCGTTTCTCGCATCAGCGACGAAAGATCAGTAGCGCCTATGTGAATATTATAAACTCGCGCGAGAGAAGCTCACCCTCTGGGTGTGTTTTCTCCCAATGTACAGCTTCGAGACGCGATTGATTTTCTTCCGAGATTGCCTCGCGAGTTAGTTTGTATGTATATAAGGAGCTCGAGCGAGTCTCGATCGAATTCTTTCGCTGAATTTCAAAATATAAAACTCGGCCCAGCGTAGTAGTGGCTCAACAACTCGTCGAGCTCGCTCTCGAGCTCTCGAGCGCCCGATTTTCTATGAGCTTATATATACGGCATCGTATATATCTTCGGCTGATATCTCGTTAGGATTATATGTGCAGCACACGCTATAGCGCGCGGTTATTTAATCGACCTGGACCGGGCACATTCATCGGCGTCTTTTAATGGCGTCGTCATTGTCGTCCCCACTGTCTCTACAAAAAGCAACGAAAAGGAGAAAAAAAAGGAAGAAAAAAAAACTGGCCTCTTATGTCGCATTATACGCGCCGCGATGTATCCGAAAAATATCTTTCACTTTAATTGCAACGCGCGCGCTGCAGCACAAGTATTATAAACATGAGAATTCGCGCAAATTGCGTAAGGGTGTCACTATTACTGCCGGCGCGCTCGAACACATATATATATAATCTAAAAAGCGCGACCGATACAAAACGACAGGTTTCAATTTTGCACCTGCAGCAGCGGCAGCAGCACAAACTTTCTATAAAACCGCACGAGAGCCGCCTGCATGTGCTACATAGGCGCTGCGCGCGGCGATCGCGTCAATGTGTGTATAATACGTGTACGTATATAGACAGAAAAAGAGAGACGCAGACGATACGAACGCAACAAGCCAATAAAGTCTAATAATTCAAAGTCTCTCGCGATATATCATCTTCGCGTGTAGCGATTATCCGTGGAAAAGCTGCGCGCCATATAGCCACCACGTCCAGCCGCGCGCGCGCGCTGTAATAATAGCGCAGTACGCGTGCGGCAAAGCTCTGCAATTTTTTATTTGCACGAATTACACTTTCTACAGAGGCGTGCAGATCTGTACAGACAATCATATACAAGCTGAATAATCTATCGTCTGTCACGAGAGTCGAAGAAATTATTCTAAAAGGAACTTCGTTTTGTCACTTGCGTATTTGGAGTACACTCCATCTGTCGCCGAACTGACGCGAGTATACATAATGGCGAATGACGCGCGCGTTGAATACTCGCTCGGTCGACGTCCAGATGGTCGGAGGTTCAAATACTACACCGAGGAAATTTTTTATTTTTTTATTTATTCATTGTATCTCGTCGTTACGTATATAATGATCTTTTCGACCTGCCCACAAGTAGACGCGCGTTAATTAATATGCGACAAACATAAATAAAATCTCAAAGTAGCAAAAAATTTTACAAAATTCGATCCTCTTTGGCCTGTACACTGTGAAATTTTTCAAGACCCCTGACAATCTAGTTATCTCCTCCTCTCTACCTTGATCGATGTGCATGGATATCATTATCACGTACGTGTGACCACGCGCGTTATAAATGATATGCAGCATTGTCATGATCAAACTCTCTTCATCATTTTCTCATTCTTCGTCTAAGATTGCAGTGGAAGTGTTATATCCAAAGGGGATCGACGGACTTACATCCAAACATAATTTTTTATATAGCTATCGAGAGAAATCTCTCGACACTTGCGGGTACTGCATAATAGACATCTAGCGTCGGCTATCGAAGTTACTCGGCGCCGAAAGTAACGCCGTACACAGATGGTGTCAGTTTTTCTTCGCGTAGTTTTCTCTGTCATTTTCTCTCTCGCGTCGTAAATGCGTACAAGAGCTCTTCTTAACGGAAATTAAATCAATTCTGTAGACAGCTGTCTCCAAGGAATTTATATTGTTACGATTATCACGCACACTCGCGACGGTTTTTCACGAGCTTACCCCCAACACACCCATTTTACGATAGAAAATTGTCCACTTGAATAATAAGTAATTATACTTGATATTAATGTGTCTGCGTTTGTCTCGGCAGGATCACATACAGGAAGTGCTGGACAAGTGGAATCAGATCGACGACGAGATCTGGGCTAAGGTCATCGTCTTCGAGAGAAACAGACGAGTCGCGAAAGCGTACGCGAGGGCGCCCGTGCTCACCGTCAATGACTCCATGGACGGCTTCGATGGATTTAGGTAAGGACACACTGGTTTGATTACCATAAATACCATAATTTTAATTTAACCACCTCGCGAGTGTAATCTCTCGATATGTATGCTCGACTATCTCTGGGTCTGGATGCGAGTTGGCTGCATGTGGTGAAAGTCACTCGTCGTCGTAGTCGTAGTCGTCGCGGGCCAGGAATAACGCAGTAGTCGTATTTTTCCATGCAAACAGAATTATGTTGCTTAACGCACTATCGTAAATCATTGCGCGGGCCTCGCGCGAGGTGTCTACCGCGTGTACGTATACATCTATACTGTGCGTGTATGCGTACAAAAGACGTTTTTCGCGCGCTCCATGCACATCTATATCTGCATAAATGCATACATGTATACACGGTTAATTTTCTTTACGCGAATAAAACAAGAGGTTGCGCTCCGCGACTTTGCGTATGTGCGTTTGTGTGTACAGCGGGCGCGCAAAAAAAAACCGCAAAACATCGTCAAAGCTGTCATCATGCTCGCCGCTCGTAACGACGCGCGCAGTGCGCTGCACGCACGTGCGTTCATTTCGTTGTTTGTTTCTTCAAATTTTCTTCGCCGTTTTTTTTTTCTTCGCGTCGTTCGTTCGCTCGTCATTAACTCGTCAAATTTTGTTGCTCTCGGGGCCGCTTACGTGTGTGTTGTAAACGCGCAGTATTAAAGAGTGAGCTGCACGCAGCACACGTGTAAATTCGACGACGGTCCCCGTATACTCGGAGATATGTTTCGTAACCGCGCCGAAGCTGTATTTATATATATTATTATTACGCATTTATAAGGTATGCCGCGTAAATTTTCACGGCCTTATACCGATCTATCAGCTTTAGGCTATACAGAAAATGCGACTTTTTTTTTATACACGCGATATTTTTTCTCGCGATTTCGCGACGCTTCGCACATTGGAAGATCGAGGAAGGACTGCGCATAATATTTGCAGTTTATTTACGCGCTTGTGGATAGTGTGATTTTCAGAGCCCGTATAAATATAAGCTCGGCGCAGCAGCAGATCGATCGTGGCGCGCATTGGTAAAGATCTCGCGCCACATATATAGAAGCGGTCGCATTATAAATAGTCCATATTCAGTTTTATGCACCTGCGCCCGTTTACAGCAGTCGCTCTCGAGTTTGCAGTAGCCCACTTCCAATGTATATATCCAGCATATCGCGCTGCGCTATATACCGATGTGTATACGGCATAAATTCGCGCACCTCAAAACAGCATTTATATACATTTGCAATGGTTTAAAACCAAACTACTCGGCGGAGATATAGGCTCGTGTAAAGCGAGCAGCACTACTACCACTACGTCGGAGCCGTGTGCTTTCTATAAGAGTGAAATGTTATTATAATAGGTCACTAAATAGTACGCGCGCGCTCAGCGTACGTTTGGCTTTCACCTGAAATATTTTTTCGCGCTGCTCGCGAACGCGCAGACGCTCGTATACATACATATTATATACGTGTGATGTTTTTTTTCTCCTCTATCTCCTTCCTCCGGCAGAGTTTACTCTCTTTTTCCGAGTATAGTCTAAACGCAAGTAATACACATAGGTATATACGGCGCGAGGGAATTCGGAGGCCTTTTTCTCTCTTATCGCTGTGGAGTATTTTTGGTCCCTGCACTATATGCGAGCTACTTTACCGCAGAAGCCAGGATACGTATATTTTCGAAAGATCACGATCGATGCGCGCGCGCGCGCAAACGCCAGACAATCTCTGCCGCTGCACTCGCACTGCGCGGCTTTGAGAAAAGGAAAAAAGAAAAGAAAATATATGGTAGCTCGGGCGCATTAGCCTCCTTCTCGATTTTTTTCTCTCTCTTATCCCTCTTACTTTGTCATTTTCGCCGTGCTATACTAGCCGCGTTTAATGCTCCGCGCAGGCACCGAAACGCCCGGGCTCCGTTACGCCATGCGCGCGCCGCATTTTATACCGCATACCTGGCATGGATGATGCGCGCCACAGCCGTCGCCGCCGCGGCTGCAGCAGCAGCAACGAAAACCCATACAGGCACAGCTTCGTACTCGCTCGCCGAGTGCATGTGCAGTGTGCATCTTCAGCTGTGCTTTGTATGTACCCCATGCGGTATTCGTAAACACACACACACACACACACACAAGTTTACGTAATTTTCCAGCGGCAGCAGCTCCATATGTAGATGCGATGCGCGCATTTACGTCTATACGGCTCCTAGAGCCCTTGGGCGAAATATTCGATTGGAAAATATATGTATTAGATGCATTACAAGTGCGAAAGTATATTACGTGGATATTTTTCTGCTTCTTTTCTTCTTCTTTTTCGAGATGATGATAGTTACGTGACGATCTCATGCTATGCAGCGCGAGCGAGCGTGTATTTGTACAGCATTTGCCACTGCTATTGCGATACACATGACTCGTGTCATGTATATTATGCCGTACGCGCGCGCGTATGTGTATAATATACGTTTAAAGCCACACCGCCGGGGGGACGAATTTCATTAACGCGCAAAAAAAGCGGCGAATTTTCATAAATTATTGAAACATCTCGAGGCCTTGGGGATATGTATGAACGATCATCTCGGCGACGATGACGACGACTACGAGCGAGTATTAAAAAAATCGCGTAATTTCCCTGAGCACCGTAGACTTTTCCTACCCGACTCGCGCGAAAGCTAAACGTATATTATGTGCATCGTCTCGAGTTGTTTTCAAAATTCAATCCTCCTATACGTCTATACGTACGAGTGCATGTGCTATATATGAAAAATGAAGAGAGAAGAAAATGTTTCTCGCAGTCGTCGGTGTGCATATAAGATCTCTCGGTTTCTGCGTACGTACGTACATACACAAACGTATGCGGCGCTTATGGTGGTGTTCTCTCCTCGGTCTCGGCTCGCTGCCTACTCGGTGAAACTCCGAAACTGCCGAGACGTACCGGTACTACTATATACACACGAATCATCGAAAGTCGCGCTCGCGCGAGAGTTGCCTGAGTTGCTGCGAGTTTGCCTTACTTCCATACTACCTGCGAGCTACTACTACAGCTGACTACTATTTACTACGCATTACTATTACTGTACTACTAGTGCTGCGTACTCGCGGTTAGCGCCCCGATTTCTATAATTATATTCGCCTACGCGCTCAGGATTATCACTCAATGTAGCTCTCTGCGTGTAGTGCGCCAACCAACAGTAACACAACATTATGTCTCGGTCACGTTCCGATTATTCGTCTGTTATGTTACATTGTGCTGTATATACTCGTTGTACTCCTCGCGCAGGCCGCGGGGCCCCCAGCTCGCTCAGGCGACTTACATATTATATATACGCAGCGCACAAGTGTGTTAAAAGTCCTGCGACGACGCCGAATGCGTGCACTGACTTGACAATTGCACGCAGAGAAGTAACTGCGACTTTTTGTGCTCTCGCGAATGGCCACAAAAGTACAGTGGCCTTTTTTGAAACTTCCTTCGACGGTCGTCTCGCGTTGCCACCGCGCGCCAAAGTAAATCATACATAACATCGTTATTATTATAATACGCGCCGACTGACGTATCGAGATGGAAAAATATTTATGTATTTCGGCGAAAAAAAAAACAGGTTGAAGCGAAATGCTAATCGACGCGTCGAGCGAGAGAGCGATAGCCACGTGATTTAGTTGTATAATAGTGATAGATTTCGGCAACGATGCTTCTATATATACTGATATGGGTGTGTACGTGTAAATACGCGATTTATAGCAAAATATTACACATACATGAGCGTACAAACGAGACGTCGACCAGTATGCATAATTAAAAGGACATTTTTTATTTTTTCTTCGGCTAACACGCGCAAGATTGATAACTTTGCGTGTGCGCGCACGAGATACGTATATTATATCATTATGTATTTATTTCTGGCTATTATAAAATTCGGCAAAAATTCGATCGCTGCTTGACGACGACGATGACCTTTTCGGCTTAATGCGTGCCGTGATTTCACTATTTCGTAAAGGGAAAGAAGGAAAAAAAATTATGTATAAACGATCCGACGACGATCAAAAATTGCTCAATTCGTCTACGGATCGTTGATGTCTGCGCGGGTAGATGAAAAATAAAAAAGAGAACAGCGAACAAAAAGAAAAATCTAATGGTATTTTCCTCGATTTACAGGATAGGACTGTGCGGCTTCGACAATCCGATGCGCGACGCCAAGACGGAGGAGGCCAGACGACAGATAAACCACGGCGTGAAGATCAAGATGGACGGCGACGGCAACATACTGATCAAGCGCATGTGCAAAAGCAACGTCTACGTGAGGCCCACGAGTCAGGCCGAGAACGCGATCGGCCCCGAAATCGTTCGCAATTCTCAGGGCGCCCTCGAGTACGACAAACCCGGAAAGGTACTCAATTAATTTAACATCATTTTACATGGCAAACTTGTGAACCCGATCGTTAATCGTCGTTCTATTCTCGCAGCTCTTCGACATGGCCAAATTCTCGGCCAATCTGACGCAGGAGACGAGGCAGGCCTACCCGGACAGACGGCGGCTCGAGACCCAGTGCCTCAGCGCCATCGTCTTCGTGAAGACGGACGCGGATCTGCTGCAGTGCCCCATCTGGGTGCTCATCGTGAACGTCGTAGGTCTCGACATGTTGAAGTCGAAGCTGCCGCCAGGTAAGTGCAGATCGTCACCTCGCGAGCGCGTCCTCGACCTTGAAAGAGAAACACGCTCGATCCGTTCCCAAAACCTCGATTTTCTCCTACCGATTGATGTCCGCGCGCTCGAGTCACGTCGCGCGAGCTTTATGGCTGCTATACACTACTGCCTAAAGTCACGAGAGCAGCTCGCTAATGACAGCCGCGCGAAAGAAGATCGTGATATAACGATAATTAGTACTCGCGCTTCGTC
Source organism: Trichogramma evanescens (assembly GCA_902732785.1). Classification (NCBI taxonomy): domain Eukaryota; kingdom Metazoa; phylum Arthropoda; class Insecta; order Hymenoptera; family Trichogrammatidae; genus Trichogramma; species Trichogramma evanescens. The sequence continues at coordinate 14,875 of CACVKI010139872.1, read as the reverse complement.
ATGGCGCGTCGTGATGATAATTATGAATTTTTTTTTCTCATTCCCTTTTTTTGTGTCTTGACGCAGTTGGAGCAGTGCCGAGGCCGGTGGACATAAAAAATCGGCCGCGCATACCGATCCCCGACGAGGATCCCTACAGCATCGCCGGCACCTCGAGCTCGACCGAGCGCGGCATCGGCAGCAGCGGCGGTCATCCGGCCTTCGCCGCCTACAAGCAGCACCAGCTCGAACGCGAGCACGCCCGCCTGACGGGACATCGGCGAGGCGGCGGCTCCGCCGGTGGCGCTGGAAAGCCACCGAAATTGCCGCCGCGAGAGAACCTCTACGGTCACGACATTCCTAAGGTAAGCCTCGAATTCGCTCGCATCCTTCGTTCTTTACCGTCTCTCGCAATCGTTATACCATCTTCTTTAGCCTTGCCGTGTCAGTCGTAATCGTCAGCGACGAATATATATACGCTGCTGTATAAATAATTTTATATTGGCGCGTGCTCGCCGTACGCAAAAAAAGTCGTATAGATTAATCGTCGATTATCATTGCGAAACTGACTCGGAGGAATACATTTTTTTTTTGCGAAAAAGAAGAAAAAATTAAGCAAAAAAAAATAAAACTAAAATTATCTTCGGTGTGAAATACGAGACGCGATCACTCGCTGAAGAGCTGCTGCTCCTGCCTCGTTCCGGATGAAGAGAGCGCATTAAGGACACATTGTGCAATCCTCGTTCTCTGTCTCTGTCTCTCTCTTCTTTCCGAATTTCTTTAATTGCGGGTTTCGTTTTCTTGTGCTTTTATACTTTGCATACACGTATAGCGTGTATACCGGTTTTCTTGTCGTTTCTTTATTTCGCTTCTTTTTTTTTTTGCTCTCTGCCATATGCAGAGACGCGAAGCAAGAGAAATACATGCCATTGACGGATGGCCTTTGAGAAAAAAAAGGCTAAAATCTCGTACTCACAGAAGCAAACGTGACGTTTTACGAATATCAAACGCGGATTGTGGAGCACTTCACGGTGTACATGATATAGGTATGCGCGACCTGTAAATGAGACAAGGCGTGTATAGTATACGGTAATTGCGCTGCTAGTCATGATTCGTATATTATATATCAATGAAATTTGACATATTCAGAGGAGAGAAAACTTTTGTTCGATATTACATGCGTATCGCATAAACGTGTATTTGTTATTTTTATGTAATTGTGTTATATGTATGTGATATTATATCGTATATATGTACCTGTTGTTTTTACGTCTATTATGATTGTCTTGTATTATGTTTTTAAAGATGCCGAGGCAGGTTTACGTGAAGGTACGTTTTCAACATATGTCTGTCTTTTGATTAACCAAAAATACATAGCAATATCTTTAGCATTCCGCACTTGATTCCGCACTGCAAAAGAAACAAAAAAAAAGATTGGTACACGGGCGAAAAAAAATGTTACGTACCGAGAATGCCTGAAAAAGGAAACATGCAGTTTTTCGGCACATTTATATGTTATTATTTTATATACACTCACGCATATTACATAGCGCACGTATACTCATAATACAACATCACGAAAACCTGCCTCAATTTTCTCTCTTTCTCTCTGTCTCTCTCTGTCTTCTTATTACTTGGTTTATGGCCGCTGATGAAATGTATGTAATAAAAATATAATTCATAAGGGTATATAATAATATCGATTCCTCGGAGAATATGATCGAACGTTGTTTTTTTCAATGTTGTCCTTTCTTTTCTTGCAGCCGGATTACGACGACATCGAGAACGATTACGCGCCGAGCACGGCCAGAGCCGCAGCCATGGACGACAAGAAGAGTAAAAAGGAAAATAATAAGAAATACGGTGAGTGTCTCGTCGCTCGCTTATAAGGTTCAAGGTCGATTCATCAAAGTGAAAAATAAAAAACAAAGCAAAAATCAAAGCTCGATCGCGACGGCGGCGGGACGCGATTCGTGCATCGCGCGCGGTTGTACCGAATATTAATCCCGCTCGATCTCTTTCGTCTAGCGCAAGCCAAGATTTCATCATCGCATCTCTTGCCGATTTCAGTAATGCCTTGTATATATTATAGACATATTCCACTTGTCTATTGATCGCAATTTGAAGCTTAATACGTCGAGAGCAGCAAATATCGCGGCGTGTATACCGGTTGCGCAACGAATTATTTTAGCTCACTCTCTCTCGAGCTCGGAGAGAGAGAATCTATAATATGCGCGATTCGACAGTTAAAAAAAAATATTACACAAAATACAGCAAATGGAGCAAGATTATTATTGTGCATTATAGGCGCTCTTCGTCGGCGCAATACGAGTAGTGTGCAGCGCAGTTTCGATCGATTCGCGCGGGACCGATCGTTTCGCAACGCCGCCGCACACGCGAAAAGTAATGAAGCAAAGCAGAAAAAAATAAAGAAAAAAAAAAGAATAAAAATAAAATGTCGAGAGAGAGAGAGAGAGATCGCTTATAATAATACGATCCATAACGCAATCGAGAGATGTTAATAATCGATTTATATTTTTCCACACACAGACGATCCTTACTACTGCGGTCTACGGGCGCGCGTACCGAATTTCGTCAAGATGGCCAACAAGAGCAACGGCCACCACTTGGCCGTGCCCACGGTCCAGCCGGCCATGTCCATGTCCAAGATCTACGCGCACTCGTCGCATCGCTCGTCCCAGCAGCATCAGCAGCAATACGTCCACAGCAACGGCAACGGCCATCATCATCCGCATCATCATCATCAACACAGCAACGGACACGGACATCATCCGCAGGCGGTGGCCAGCGCGGCGGCCTACGCCTACCCCCTGCACCATAGTCAATCGGCCCAGATCTACGGCCATCTGCCCGCCGATCTCGTGAGCAAGCGGCAGCCCATCATGTACCACGCGAGAAGTTTCGAGAGCGGACTCGGTGAGTATGTGCTCGACATTTTTTTTTTTTAATTTTTTTTTTCCTCGCTTGAGCTTGTATTGTGTATTGTGTGCTTTTGCTCTACATTCTGTTGTTCACCTCAATGCGTTTATACGGTCCTCTGGGTCTTCGTAATACGAGGGGTAATAAAAAAAAGTAAAAAAAAGAAACAGTTCATTTCCAAGAGGGGCGCAACGGCAATAAAATAATGCGTGCTGCGTGTGTATGCCGCGGGGGACGCCCATGAAAACACCCGAGGTGGCCCATCATCAGGCGTTTCAATGACTATTGATTATCAAACACTTACGCGAACGCGTAATAATACACGGGGATATACGGGGCCCATCTCTTTTGCCGATGGTCCGCGCACGCGAAGCACTACAAGATCCGAAATTCTTCCGTTTTTTATTTTGGTCGATTTTTTTTGTCCAAAAAACAAGTGCACCGCGCGTCGTATTATAACTGACGAAATTAATTGCGTAATTCTTGTAAAGGGCGCGGTGCGCGGCTGTTATTTCGCGATTCGACCTCGCGAGAAAAAAAATAATAAAGTAAGATACACTTACACGCGCGCGCGTATAAAGTCGAGTGCCTCCTCTCTCGTCGTTCTCTTTAATCTTTCCGTTAGCCCAGCGTACCAGTATGAACGCATTACGTTCTCAACTTTATATCGTTACGCACATGTATGCGTTCGATTAATCAAATGTCCTCATTTTTTAACGTTTTTACTCATTTCCTCTTTGCAGATGTGGACGACAGAATCGACTCACCTTACAATCACATTTACGGAAGACTGCCAATACCAACGAGGGGCGTAATACCCCCAGCACCACGGGCTATGTTCATTGGCGAATGGGACTGAAATCTGATTAGACGAATTTAGCTTATGTAATTACCGATTAAAAATTGGGAAAAGAAGGCCGCCTCTCTCTCTCTGCGCTCGTTGTCTACCAGACGTACGGATTTTTGTTGTCTTTCTTTGACTCTGAAGAATTGTGTCTTTTCATTCCCAGGAGATACGAGACAAGAGAGTGAGCGAGAGAGAGCAGCAGCGGCAGCAGCATCGTGCACGAACGTCGATAATGGAAATTTTATCGATCGACTCGTCCGTATCTCTGTATGATGTAGCACTATATGCACCGAAAAAGGCGAGGGGACAGAAAGAGAGAAGAGTTCTTGTAAAATATTAGATTGTAAATTGTTAAAAACTTATTTTTGTAATTCATATTGAACACGATAATTATTTAACGTGTAGAAAGTATAAAGTACGAACACTAGTGTGCCATGTGCATGGAGAACAGTGGCAAGCGCTTGACTCTCGTATCACGTTTCTGAGTCAATAATAATTATTATTTTTTATATACATAATCTATCATGCATAGAAAGAAGATTACTTGGTTTATCTACATGTAAATCAATCGAATAGTACTTCTCGCGATTCATCATAAAAAATTAGAATGAATGCTTGATGATGTAGAATATTATGATCCGCGTCAACAATGAAACGCTGCGAGACACGACGATTTATTTTTTTTTTTAGGATAAGTGTAGTTATTGTAAGCCTCAGAAAATTTTGCAAAAAAAGTAGAAATTACTGAAAAACTTATGTTTATAGTCGTAAAAAAATCTTACATTATTTATAACTTACAGCACTCGTCACAATTTATTTTATAATAAGTGCATTGGACAGCGATTTTAAAAATCGTTACAACGTATCCACGTTGCACGTAATAAACGGAAGCATGACGTAGGAAAATCCTCTCTCGGGCTAAATTAATCTTTTATACATCACGTCAAACTGCAAATTTTTAATTTCAGTTTCCACGATTTCTCAGATCTTTCACTTTGTAAATGCGCACAAGCCAATGCTCGGTCGTGTAGGCCTCTTCCAAAGTAGTCAAATCGAAGTCTTTGTTACCGATCTCCATGTTCCTCACTCGATCGTATCCCGATGGTTTTCCTAAAATTGAAAAGCGTAAATTAAATTGTTGAATCACTGTTGTGTAATTTCAAAATAATGCGTGCTCCAATATTTAAAAACAACGTTTTTTTATAAGATGTTCGATTTAGTAGTTTCTTTGTATGCAATAGCCAAATATGCTTTTGGAACGTTTTTTCTTAACTCTACGTAGGATAAAATAATGTTCTCCATTCGATTGTGTATTTTCTTATTTTAATTGGATGAACGAGTGTAATAATTATACTTAATTATAAGTGTATTTTACAAATGAATAGTACCTAGGTGTAATAGAAGCCTAGGTTTAAGAAACAATGCATTAAGTCAATACAAGCAATTTTTATGAATATCTGTTAATTAGATCTGATTCCCTACTTCGTACAGAAATATATTAAATAAATTACATACTTTTTACTGTATGCAAATATTATTATGAAATTGTGTAATGTTAATCACTATCTTTTATATGTATATTATTTTGTAAAATAATTTTTAAAGGTAAGTGGCTTCTGAGTTTGTTTATGAGAAATGAGAAAAGACAATTTATATTGTGAATGTAATATATTAATTGATAATAATAAATATGATGAAAAAGTTAGTGAGCTATTATTTTCAAATACCTATTTAGACTTGTTAAAACTGCTTTTTAAGTAAAGTATAAAATATTATAATTACCTCCTTCAGTATAGACTTGACCAAACTTGTAGTAGCACATTTTATACATTAAGCAGTTGAGTAAGGTGGGAGTTCCTTCTTTGTCTACTCTGAATTCACCAGCAGGATTGTAATAGTCCCATTCGGAAATTGATTTTCCTTTTTCTGTACTTCCTGCTATTCTAACCATCCATAAAAATTTATTAAGGTCTGTAATAAAAAAATTTCACGGATTAAGTCATTTTTATGAGCATTTTGTACAATAAGTTGCTATCCTTAGTTTTTTGTCACCAACTCACCATCTGATGAATAGCCTGTTAATCCACCAAAGATAACAAGAACATAATTTACATCGAGTTCTCTCATGATTTCATATGCTTTTTCTTCAGAACTTGCCATTGCTTGACCAACTCTTGATATATGGGTATTATTCCATGTGTTATTATCGACTAATATCGTCCGATTCGCCATCGCTGTTATTTGATACCCATAATCCCACCAAGACATTATTTTTGCATCCTTAAATTTTAAATAAAATTCATAATTTCATTCAATTGAAAATTCCAAATGTTGACGAAATGAATATGAAATAAGCTCAAAAAAGTTACCTCTGGAGTATTCATGCGCAACCAGTAGTACGCTTCCCTGAAATCGTCGAAAATCATACGACCACCATCAGGAGATCGAGCTGATAAAACAATACTTGGTGAACTGTAGGCTTCCACGGTGACCCATGTGCAGTGGAAAGTGTAAGAGAAGAAAAACACACACATAATAATTACAAAAAACGTTGCCACCTGCAATTGAAGCAATAAAACAATAGTTCATTTTTCTGTGAAAATCGATGTTCAACTCATCAATTTTATAGTAAAATTTACCTGACTCCTAAGAACATAATTACTCTCTAACTTTTTCGATTTCTTATCGACTACTTTGCTAGCTTCTATGTCTTTCATATATTTAAGAAGCAAAGTAGAAGCTCCAATTCCTCCCAAAATACACATCACAGGTGCCAGCACCAACATCAACCGCACCATAACGCCCTAAAATGAAATTAATCATGAAATTATGATACAATTTTTTTCAAAACTTCTCTTTTTAAAATTAAATATTTACCGCAAAGTATAAACTTGTAGCACCATATAAAATTAAAAATATATTGGAATCTGTGAGCTTTGAAAAGCAAAAATATAGCCCAGCTGGGAATAAGAACACCAGAATTTGAAGATCAAAGTAAAATGAACTCCATGAAGTTGGCTGATGTTCTGACACAGAAGCTATAATTGGAATGTGATTTTTAGCATATGAAGGATCCAGTAAAGAATAAAATCTTCCAGTCCATGGTGAAATTTTTCCTGTTATTGTTAAAATAGCTCCAACAATTGCTGACAATACTACTGTAGAAATTATTAGACCATGGAAGAGTGCTTCAAAATCAGTGGCCGACAACCGACTACGAAGGTAATCAACCAGGGCATGTATTTGACATAATCCAAATACAACTATGGCCTGTACATAGTGTAAATTTTTGAATGAATATTAGTCACAATTATTTACAAAAAATTTGATTCTTCAATTTTTAAATTTACTCACAAGCATGTGTTCTGAGCTCTGAACAGGTTGAAATCCAACAAATGGAATTTGCATAGAATATATAGTTCCCAGACAATAAGTGATGCTGTAGGCAATGTAAATTCTATGGGAAAACCTTCCTGTTACCATGAGCGTTAAAACATGTAATGGAATGAGATTTATGAGGAACACGTAACCACCCCAAGATGAAACCATATAAAAATATGCTAAAGCAGTGCATGTTGACCAGAAAATTGAACCAGTTTTTACAGCCTTAATCCACATATAATAAGTAAAAAGCATACAAAAAATTGCAATGCCTTCATTATCATATGATCCAGCAACAGATCTGGAAATATATCCAGGTACAATTGCAATCATGGAAGCAGCAAATAATCCAGATGCTGAATCCTAGAATAATTCAAGTACATAATTAAGTATAAATGTATAAAAATTATCCATCACATTATTTTATTACTTACTTTCAATTCTTTTGTTAATAGATACGTTACAATAGTTGTAAAACTAGAAAAAAGTGGAGCAAGGAAGACACAAACATTTCTTATGTCTATGGTAATGTTCAAAAATTGTGCAATATGATAAAAAATAGCTGAAGTAACCATCAATCCAGGATAAATAGTTCCTACAATAATAAGAGTTAATTTATATACTATATCATTATATTACTGAATAATATACTGTTTAAAATGAATAAAATATTTCATATCATACCTCCAATTATTCTTCCCAATGGGTACCACACACGATCATCAAACCAGTTTAGAAAATTGTAAAAGCCTTCTTCAGAGAGATATTTAGTGGTACGATAATTGAAATATGGATCGAACTCATGGATGACGCTTTCAAATCTCAGTACAGAAAACAATCGTGTTGCGAATGCTGCAAATAATGAAATATTCACCGGTCAGTAAAAATATATTTTATTATGGGAAAGAATTAAAACTTACAAAAATAATAATTATCACTTACAAAGAATTGCTGCAAACGACAAAATTGTTAATTTCAGAAGAGTTTCTTGCTTTTGAGCGGACATCCGCAGACCCTTTGCCTTTAAAAGGACCCCCATCCTGGATCTTTAATGAATCATAAAAAAGTTTATCATTAGATAAGCTATCACTTGAAAGTAGTTGTTTACATTAATTAAATACTTTTGTATAAGATTAAAACATTTCACTGTTACAGAGAACACTAAAATGAATACGATGGACAATTCTGATATTGAATAATTATAAATTGTAAATAGCCAAAGAAGTGAATTCACATTTTAATTGCGCATATAAAGTATACATACGCCGGCCGGCAAACACAACCCCTCACTTTGGCAAGAGCTATGTAAAAACACACCGAGCGCCGCGAGCGAATGTATAACAAGTTGCTCTACATGCTATCACAAAACTCAACTTACATTATTTACTAATAATTGGTCTGCTGCGGGATTGATTTTTGTTTTTCGGTGTACAAAAAATACCTGCCGCTCAAGTCATCAAAACAAAATTTTGCGCTGATACGAGGCCTCGGATCAGCCCAGATTTATTATTATGGCATTCGATGTGTTAGCACATCACTGGCTTGTACAGAATTTTTAGTATGCTGCTGCCCGCTATGCAGATATGGATGCGCTGATAAATAAGGCTGCGATTGCAGTGGAGATCAGCGCCGCGTGACGTTGGCTCGCGAAATCATTATGGGTTAATTCACAAAATGCAGGGGAGTACTTGCCGCTGGAGCAGCGGTTCATTTGAATAATTTGAGGGATCCATGTGGATGTAACTGAAATCAATTTAAGAAATTGAAGCGATTTAAAGGTAAAATTTAGAAAAAGTGGTTATAAGTAGTTATTGTAGGGATTAATCCTGAATGTAAATCTGAATTGGTGTAATGTATTCGTGAAATTTAATGTAAGTCGAGATTTAAGAATAAAACCTTCGCGAGTACACACGGACGCAGTTAATATTCATGGATTTCCAGATTTATTGAAGATGATTTTTTGACATAACATGTCACTTCACGCGGATGCGATCTTCGTTGGAGCTGTTATCTTGAATTTATTCGCGATATCTCCACTTACATTATTTTAATTAAACAATCGATAAGGCTCCGAACGGTGGGCGTGAATTTGTTTGAACACATACCCGCCATATTCGGTGGCAAAGTTTCTCAAAAAAGTCTGGATCGCTGACATTTTTGGATACGTGCGGAGACCAACGCACAGATTCTACTACGATATTTATGGGTATTAAGCTTTTAATTACACATGTTTTTGTGGTTTTATTTCATCTTATTGAAATGCTATTCCGCGCGGCGTTGGTCAGTGAAAGTATAAAAAGATCAGAGAAATTCGATAAATCATCGAGAAACACGTGTTCGGTTAGCAAATATTTTTGCTCGAGATTAACACAAAAACTTCGCACCTGTCAAAATTGTTTTTGATATTTTTTTTCTTTTTTCGGACTTATTGACCCTTTTCCTAGTGAACAAAGAAAAAATTTTCGGGAGCGCTTTGAATAATTTCAAACTCAATCTTCAACAATGATCTTGCAGAGGCTTACATATATCTATCCACTCGACACGAGCAAAAAAGCTCAAAGTGCAATTGGCGCACGCGTGCACACCTTTACACAAAGCCGAACGTGTTTGCCTGGATACTCGCCTGGGCGTCCTCTTTCACAATATGTAATACCGCACAAAAGAGACAAGTTCTAAACTCGAAACTTTTTTTTCGTAGTTTCATTTTCCGCGCCTGTGCATCGCCGCCGTTGAATAATTGTTAGAAAGTTTTGCGCATGCAAATTTTTCGCACGGGCCGATAGCGGAGAGGTTTATGTTTTATTGTATGTTTTTTTAAGCTTGCGAAAACTTCATCGCGTCTCGTGTTTATCTACCTAAATTTTATTATTTTTACAATTCCATTCGGTTATGTTTTCAAATACGAAACTATTTTGAAAGTAAGAAAATAAAATAAAATCCGTTACATAAGAAGATACAGATGGATTTAGCTCACTAATTCCGAAGCAATGTTCAAAATATCGATGTTGATGCGAACTTTTTCTCGCTCATTTTATTTTTCCTCGTTCTTACGATTTTACGAGACAACGTATAAATTGCAATTGTCTCGTCGAATGTATAGCGCCAGAGAAAAATAAGAAATCAGCGAGCACATAATTTCGTTGTTATTACAATGAGATGACGCAATGATCACCAAGAGACAAATAGTTGCATCATGCATTATTAGAAGTGTACAGTTGGTATGTAATATGGATTGGCGTCGCGAGCGTTTAAGCCTCGGACGGATAGATAATAATTACAATTTGTAGATCGGGTTTCGAGATAAGGTAAGAGGCGTACGGTGCGCGTAAAAGTAACGTTAAAATTTCCAAGCTATATTTATAATATTGATTGTCTTCTTTCCGTTCGTGCTTTGTAAATCATTTTCAAATGTATAACGCACGCAAATGTCACGCTGGAACGAAGCGGTTACTACTCGAGTGGCCGCTCGATACACGAGAAATGTATAATACATGCTACAGAAAAAATTCCAAACTGTATAGAAATTAATACAAGCGTGGGTGGATTGTATATAATGTGCACTTCAATCGAATAGCTTCGTTGGTCGATGAAAGGTTTCGGCTTTCCATTCTTCGCTGACGTGGTTCTGAACACTCAAGACTCATTATAAAATGTATGTACGGAATCGTAATTACTGGTCTTCACACCGATTACCAGAAGTGTTTTACATTCTTGATGTAATGCACGATCAAAGTGACGTATACATCTAATGCAAATATTTCCATTTTATGGGAAATTTTGCTGAGTGACTCGAGAGTTTCTTGCGCATTGTAATGTTAACGACCCGGAAAAAATACTTATTATGACAAAAATCTTACCTTTGATTTGTTCAGTCTTTTTTTTTAACGATGGAGCAATCAGCGTGCAATAATATCAGGATCAATGTAATTTTTAAGAGTTTCAATCGAGTGAGTTAAATGTACATAGATGTTTTAAGAAAATCATTGGTATCGATATATTTGCTGGACGTTTATCGAAAAATTTGGTTTTTCTTTACTGATTCTCAGTGATTAATTCCGAAAATTTAGTCATTTGAAAGAAAAACTTAAAAGAAATAGAAGACTAAAAATGTCAGGATTCACTCAATTTTTTACAAGGTTTAATTTTTTTTTTGTGGAAAATGATTATGTTATGTGGATATAAATGCCAATCTGTTGTTATTTTTGAGGAGGAAGGAGATTATACTTGTCATTGAATTGGCATTGGATATAATAGTTGGAAATAAAATATGTTCCAATAATGTCACAAAAATTCAATGTAATGAAAATGAATATATTTTAAACAATTTACATTGAAATATTATCTTGCAAATATATCATAGTTTGTGCCACATTGATATGAATTTTTTTTTCTTTTTGGCAAATGTACCATTCCACAAATTTCACACGGGTAAGAAATACAATTATGCTCTGAATAAAAATATGTTTAAAGATTATATTTTCGCGAAAATAACTATCCACATAGATCGCTGTTGTAAGGTTTTCGACGATTGTGCACCGATTCAAATGTGACATGGTAATTTGTTACAATTATGCACTGAATCAATATGTTTTTTCAGATTACACTTGTGCGAAAACGTATTTCCGCACATATCGCAGTTCTAACGTTTCCGGTTATTATGTACTGAATCAATATGGGTTTCCAGACTATTCTTATATGAATATGTCTTTCCACATACATTACAGGTGTAAGGTTTGCGGTGATTATGCACCGAATCAATATGCATTTTGAGATAACCTTTGCTTTTAAATGTCTTTACACAAGTGTTACATGGGTATTTGATATAACCATGTACCGAATCAATATGTTTTTTCAGACTAGACTTGTGTAAAAATATCTTTTGCATGTGTGGCATGGGTGCCTCATACCATTATGCAACGAATTGAGGTGGCTTTTCACAGCACGTCTACATGCCAATAACTTCCCACAAATGTCACACAGGTAAGAATTACCATTATGTACCGAATCAATATGCAATTTGAGATAACCTTTATTTTTTAATGTCTTTCCACAAGTGTTACATGGGTGTTTGATACGATCATGAAGCGAATCAATATGGTTTTTCAGACTACTCTTTTGCGTAAATGTCTTTTCACATATATATCATAGGTGTAAGGTTTTCGATGATTATGCACCGAATCAATATGCAATTTAAGATAACCTGTGCTTTTAAATGACTTTCCACAAATTTCACAAGGGAAGGAAATACTCATATGTACCGAATAGACATGAAGTTTTACAGATACTTTATATGCAAATGTCTTTCACAGTTGTAACGTTTCCGATTATTATGCGCTGAATCAACATGAACATTAAGACGACTCTTTTGTGAAAATGTTTTTCCACAAATGCGACACGGGTAATTGATTCCATTATGCACCGAATCAATGTGGGTTTTCAAAGCAGACCTTTGTGAAAATGTCTTTTGACATATATCGCAGTTGTTAGGTTTTTGACCATTATGCACTGAATCAATATGCAATTTGAGATAACTTTTGCGTTTGAATGCCTTTCCACAAATGTGACATATGTGATTGATACGATTATGCTCTGAATCAATGTGAGTTTTCAGATTTCTCTTTGTAAGAAATTTTTTCAAACATGTCTCACATTCGATTGATTTTTTACCTTTACTCACTAAAGCATCAATTTTCGCATTTTGTCCGCTGATTTTGCAGCTAGTATGTGTATCATTAATTTGTATAGTTTCACCGAGAAACTCTTCCTTCTCGGTAGCCTTTTTTTCTATTTAAATCAAGTTATGTTCTAATAAATTGGGTTTTATATCTTTGCACTCAAACTCTGTTTTAATTTCTTGGTTAGATTTGAGTTTTTGAATTCCTTCGTTCTTTTTATCAGCTACAAATAAATTCACAATGGATTTTACATCTCTGCACTCAAACTCTATTTTAATTTCTTGGTTAGGTTCTTGGCTAACTATCATTAGGCATATTGGGTATTGTATTTCAAATGATACATTTTTTATACTAGTCGAACATTCCTTAAGTGCGCCATAAACGGGGGTTCTCCCCTATGATTCTGTTAAGAAATTGAACTCTTGTAAAAATTAAATTAAAAAATGATAATGATATCAAATCGATCAAAAAAATCGATTAAATTTAAAAAAATACACTTATTTATTTGCTTTTTCAAATTTTAAAATGACAATTACAAGGCAGCGTAGTTGACTGTATCACTGAATCTCATCATTTTGAATTTAAAACTAGTCAATGACTATCGATCTATTTCTCAAATGTGATCAAAATTATTTCGTATTATAAACTGTGAAATCAAAATTACGACTGGTAACTGATAACAATCTATTGAAGCTAATAAAAGTTAAACATTATTCCAACCCAAGTCAGGACGAAAGCAAAAACGTAAAAAACAGTTTGGAAATAAGAACGTATACATTTCGACAGTGCATTATAATTAGTGGAAATTCGTGTTACAACACACTGTGAAAATGTAACTAATTAACATTTGTGATAATACTGTAGTGTTGTTATTTAAAATAATTTCATAGATAAATGCATAAATTTAAGATTCTAAAAGTTCTGGAAATTCAAGGCTTGAGTCGCTGTTACAATCAAAATCGATTATTACATTCAATTATTCTTCTTTTTTCATGTAACGGATTCGTTTGATTTCTCTCAATAGCCCTGTGATAAGCTCAAAAAAGAACCGAGAGTCAGATAATTTTTTTACGTACTTGTAAACATTAAACTGTAAGTGTTATATTCTATCAAAACAAATTGCATTTATTGTCGACTGCAATGAAGATGGAGCCGAAAAAACTTATGGTGCGATTTTTGCAAAAAGGGACAGGGGACTGCATGGTCGCCTGGTGCTATCCTTATGCAATCGGTTAGTCTCAGGTTCGAGCCTGTTAGTACGTAAATCTTTTTTTTCATTTTTAATTTTTAAAACTCGATCAAAATATTATTTTCAATGACATATTATTAAAATACACCTACAATTTTTCATTTTCCGACAAAAATATGACATTTCTTTTAAATCACACAAGCAAAAAGATTTTTCTAAATCCTCATAATATGAATTACAAGTTCATTTACTTAAATTAATTTCAAAAGAATTATTTAAAGGCTGAACTTGTGAAATTTAACATCAATTTGTGTCAAAAAAATAGGGTTTTTGATTATTTGTAATCATCGTATGTACAGTTTCAAAAGCGCTTGTTGGTACACATTGTCGGTAGCTCAGGGGACTGCATGGTCGCCTGGTGCTATCCTTATGCACTCGGTTAGTCTCAGGTTCGAGCCTGATAGTGCGTAAATCTTGTTTTTCATTTTTAATTTTAAATACTTGATGAAAATATTATTTTCAATGACATATTATTAAAATACACCTAAAATTGTTAATTTTCCGACAAAAATATGAAATTTTTTTAAATCACAGAAGAAAAAAAGGTTATTCCAAAACCTCAAATCATAAATAACAAGTTCATTTACTTGAATTCATTTCAAAAGAATCATTTAAAGGCTGAACTTGTGAAATTTAACATCAATTTGTGTAAAAAAAAGGGTTTTTGATTATTTGTAATCATCGTATGTACAGTTTCAAAAGCGCTTGTTGGTACACATTGACGGTAGCTCAGGGGACTGCATGGTCGCCTGGTGCTATCCTTATGCACTCGGTTAGTCTCAGGTTCGAGCCTGATAGTGCGTA
>CACVKI010139870.1:13841-30211 GCA_902732785.1 Trichogramma evanescens | reverse complement strand
ATGTGCACGAAGCAGAAAGTCACTATCGCGCAGAAAATTTGTTTTCAGGAGCCACATGGCTCGTGGTGCAGCTATTTTTTTCCTGCAGCTGCGTGAGAATTGTAGGAGATATATTTTAAGGTGTCTGCGCGCTCAAGTTTGCGTAATATCACGGCAACGCTGCGCTAGCCCGCATTTATATATGACGAGCAATATCGCCTTTTTTTGTGCAACAATACGCTCGTAATCTGTCAGGAGCTCGGCCGTCGTTAATCATTCAGAGAACGTATATACAGGTACATATATTGTGTACAATGTGTGTCTATCTAACCGGTACGTATAATGGGTTTACCCAGATCTTGGTTTACACGTTGGTTATCTCGATTCCGGCCAGCGATAAATTGCGATTCGACGAGACGTGCACTCGCAGTCCGCATTTCCTTGCCCTGTAAAGCATATCTAAATACCCACACCAAAATACATTTAGCTCGCAGTTTACGCACAAATTTTAATGCGCAAGTATTGGTGAATTTGGTCAGAAATGCAGGCTCAGCGTGTGTGTGACACGTGAAATTATGGTATCACGCAATTCGAAAGGCAGACTTTAGCGCGTCAATGTCACGATCGAGTGGTTCGCGCGGCTGTTACCGTGAGACGTGTCACAATCATGCTCGGACAATATCTTCTTGTCTTTGACGTTTATGCGGATAAAGTCGGAGCTAATCAATTTAATTCAAGTAAGACAATTTAAGTAAGACTTTGACCAATTATTGATATTGAATTGATGCAGAAAAAATAAGAAGCAATAGACATGAATTAACGATAAAAAACCAATACTATTCAAATTTTAATTTTAGCATATTTTACAACAATTAAAAATTGACCTAAAACACTTTATGATCAAAAGTAGTAGATCCAGACATTATGAATCATCGTCATCGTCGTATTCACCACTATCGCCTCCTTGATCATAACTATCACCTTCATCGTAGTTTTCGTCATATTCATCAGCTTTCTTTTCATTATTTTTTTCATCTTTTCCATTCTTAGTCTGAAATTATTTGATCATTAAAATGTTTGAATAAATCTTAATTTAAAAAAAATTAATAGACTAACTTGAGATTCGCTGTCTTGAGTTTTTTTCTGAGCTTCACCTAAATTCATACGTTTTGCCGGTGAATCTTGATTTGGTGGATCTTCGTAGCTAGGAAATACCCAAAGAACTTTAGGCAGTTGTTGATCATCGGATGAAGTTTTATTTGCATTTGATAGTTTTATTGCCATATCGATCACTTTTCGAGACATTTTTGCTTCATTTGTATCATCAGTATCACTTTTTAAATTAATGGTCAATTGAATTTCATGGTTATCGGACGGCTCATTTCTGTTGTTGGGTTTCAAGTTATTTGCAAATAAAGATCGAATGGATTCAGGGCTTTTATCCATGTCTACTTTGATACGAATTTCTTTTGTATCATCATCTGTGGGAGGTGGCTCATTATTGTCAAAAGATTTAGATCGACGACCATCAGAATTGTCAACGTTCGAACGTGGATCATTTGAACTTTGATCATCAAAAGTTCTATCAAATGAACTTGGATCATTACTCTCTTCATTACTTACTTCTTTCTAATTAAAATGAATTTTTTATAATCATTGAGAAAGTTTAATAATATTTCAATGATATTAGAATTGATTTTTTAACTCACTTCAATTGTTGAGGCATTGAAACCTCTATCGTTTAGCCAATGTAAAAACTCTTTGATCTTAGTCAAGTCTTCCGGACTTAATTTAGTGCAATTTGTGTTCATGATATTTTTCTCTTTTTTGTTCAAATCTTCGTTGGGCTAAATCAAATAGAATTTTTAATTGTTTATTCATTGATCATACCTGAGGATTAATTTAATTATCGTTCAAATCAATATTTTTTTTAATGATAGTTTAAAATATTATATTAGTGAAATTCACTCTCTGACCTAGTGCTACAGTATTTTTTGAATTACTCAATAAATATTTTAATTAACTCTACAAACTTGAACATCAGATCATTATTGTTTATCATGCTGACTTGGACTTCAATGAATTCGAATTTTCTATAATTTTTTGATTGAAATAGTCCACTTACATAGTATGTTTCATGCAAAATTTCAAGAGGTCTTTCATGCAACTTCTCTGGTTGCGTATTGAGTAAGTTTTTGGCTAAATAAAATGGAATTTTAAATGTTCATTTTAATCTTCTAATAGAGTTTCTAACTTACGAGGCATTGAAGAACATTTATGCCCTTTTCTCTCATATCATCAAAAGAGGGTCGAATGGAAGGGTCATTATTAATTCCTTCTGTTTGTTTTACGCTTTCAGTTGCTATTGTACTCTGAGATTTTGGGTTTTCCTAAATTAAAAAGGATATTAAATATTGTTTTAAGCCATTTCACAAATTCTTATGCTTACAAAAAATGGATTGCTGTCAAGCCCTTTTTTCATTAGCCATTGAAGAAATTCTTTCATTGAAGGGTTGTTCAATTCTTTAAGCGCATTTTCTTTGCATTTTTCATCGCAGATTTCTTTTCTCATCTGTTGTTATTTTAAGATATTAAAATCAACTTTTTAATTATTTAAAGTGGAGCTATTACTTAATCATATTTCACACTTACGGATCTCGTGGATGAATTTGCCGAAAAATTAGAAAAATCTTGAACCGGATTTTGATTTCGCTTGGCATTCACGATTTCTGCAATGGCTTTGTGTATCGCTTTTCCTATTTCTTTTAGCAGTGAATCTACCTTATCTGATGATTCAAAATGATAATCTGTTTCCGTCTAAAATGAATTACAAATTTATTTCTTATAAAGCTCATAATACCATTAATCATACTTCACTTTTCTTAAGATTTCTATTTTATTCCTCAGAATTAAATTTTTTTTTACAATTTTTGTCGATAATTTAGCTCACTTGAAGTAATTTTAAATGTAAATAATCTTAATCAGTATTCAGATTTAACTTACATTTGAAGCCTTAATGTTATCCAATAGGTACTTCATTCCAGCAGCTACTGCGCCCGAAAGATGAGGTTTCATCTTTAATAAAATTATGGATTCTTTATCACCCATCTCGTGTTCGTTTAATAAATCCGGTTTTTCCTAAGTGAAATTAAATTTTTACAACATTTTTTGTGTCGCGTGCTTCTGTACATAGATTGTTCAAAAGAATTTTAAACTTACGTTTGGTAGAAAACGTGCCATGTAAGCTGGAGTTGAGGGCATATTCAGTTCATCCTCTCTGTCTTTGTGTATTGAATCATTATCAATATCAAGGGGATGAGAAAAATTATGATTATTTATTTTTCTCGACCGATTTTTTTCAATTACGTCTTCTTGATAAGTTACGCAGATCAAAATATTCAGAGGCGAGGGAAAGTAGATTAGCAAGTGTGAATTATTTTTGTCCTGATAGTTTGTGGAATTCATTAAATTGAAAATGAAAGGAGTTGTGATATTCCTTCCAGCACCTGTAGTAAAAACAAAAAAAATTCACCCAATCAATTTAGTTCAAATTACTTTTTTTGATAAATTTCATTTCAATGTAATGAAAATAGCAGTGTGTTTTTTATTTTTCTCACTTGAAAGTTGATCAATCATTTTTTTGACTAGCTGCGTATCTGCTTCCCAGTGTTCAGGTAATTTTTCTTTCATATTAAATGAATTTCGACCAGCCGATATGCCATCTTCATTAACTGCCATGTTAATTATTTTTATTGGCTGTAGATCTTGAGCTATTCTAGGGAGCCACTCATTTAAGCTCACAGTGGTCGTGCTTGGCGTAACGCTGAAATTTTGAACACGCGAAAAATTTGGCACAAGAGGCTTGACTGGTTGTTGAGTTGATGAGGTGTCAGGGAAAAACGAAGGTAAGTAGTACCTAGATTGTGGGTTCGGTGAGTTCAAACGATAATAGGATTGCAATGCATTCAAAGAGTTTCTCAAGGCTTCATTCGCATCTGGTTCCCGAGGTAGTTGCTTTAAATACAGAGAATCAGATGAATAGAACGTATAGAAATTCAAAATATTTTTATTATATAATTAATTTTGAATTGCAATAACTATCAGATAAAGAAAAATTAAAAAAAAATCATATCTCGATTATGATAAATTGTTGATGAGTTTGTTTCATGATTTCAATTACAAACAAACCATTAAATATCATGTCATATTACTTACACGCATATCTGCAGAGTTGTGATGTACGGTTTGTTGCGGCAGGGCGAGATAATGCAGTGGCAAAGGAAGAGCGATGCTGGGCGTAATGCCTGCATGCTGATAGGCCAAAGTAGTAGCAGTGTTTAAATGACTAGGAATTGCAGCAACAGCGGCGGTAGCGGCGGCGGCGGGGGCGGCAGCCTCATTGAATTTGAAATCCGGCGAAGGTGGATTTTGCATACGACTAGCTAATATGTAGCCTGCAGGTACTCGCGTACTTGGGTCTAAGCGCGCGCCGCCGTCGCCGGCTACGCCTGCGACTCTACCTGCCTTCTGCGCCAGTGTCCTCTGTAGGGCACAGATGCGAGGGAATAATTTCGTTAGCCTGGAAATACTCTCAACTGGATAGTATATGTACGCGGAAGAGAGACGTAGTTTCGCAAAAGCAACTCGCTGAATTCACATGAATGGAGATGCTCTCGACAAATAGATACAGAGAGTTACACGTGCGCTTAGAATAAACATCTGCGCCCTTTAATTTGAAATTTGCGCGAGTGCTTGTTCAAATTTAACTTTGAAATATTTATCGTCGAAGCGATATTCAAATATTTCGGAAAATTTGGGTATATAGTGTGAAGTGAAATATTTTTATATAATATATATATTCAACGCGGTACAGAACGATATAATATGCAGCACGTAGAAGTGTAGCAGTATTCGTTGACGTGTACGTACGATCTAATATATAATCCCGCGCACGTCTTTGATGTCTCGCGAGTTTCTTGTGCGCGAAGCTTCCCGCAAGAGGAAAAAAATGCGTCAGTCGATCTCGGAAGCAGCAACTTATAGCCAATAGCAAGTCAGCATTTAATGTATTATATGATATGATATGATATACGAGTGTATCATTTTCTTTCTCGCCGTCTCTCTCTTTGCTCTATCTTTTAGCTTCTTTTTCGTTAGCCCATAACTCACGTCTCTGTGCGAAAGACCAATTCTAGCTTGATAGCCGAAAGTGTCAGGATCGCTCGCTGTGTTGATATCGCTCTGACAGGATCTGTGGTATTGTTGCAGCCAAGCCTGGAACTCGGGCACGTTGGCGCTGCTACGTCGGACCTCGTACAGCCACTTGGCGTAGCTCACTCTGTCCAGCAGGTCGGCCACCGAATCCAGCCACTCGGCAAACTCCTGTAATTTTGCACATAAAGCATCGATATATATATAGGAGAGCGGCAGAAAATGAGAAAGTCCGCTCCCTTATCTGCGCCAACCCAGCAGCGCAGCGGGGCACGCGCGCGGCCCAACGTATACATACACAAACTCGAGCGCGAGCTATCTTCATCGACTCGCAAAAGAAAGTTTCGGAGCTTCGAGCTTTGAGGGTATAGGTCGATGAAAGAGAGGCCAGCTCGCGCTAGGCCAGCGAGTTTTATGAGGTTTGCTATTCTCAGACAAAATGAGACCGAGAACTTTCCTCTTCTTTTTTTTTCAACCCGTAATATACATACAAGTGCATATACAGTGAAGTGTAAGCGCGAGGCGAATTCGCGCTTGAACTTCGATATATATAAAACTTTATACCCTCCAGTTGGCATAAATGATTGTCCGCTTCGCGCGCGACGTGTACTGTACGAGATTCTATGTCCGTATACATTATGCGCAATATTCAGCAGCGAATCCAACCACTGCTCTCTATATATCTATCCGAAGACAATTTACATACATAGCTCGAGGTTGCATTCGCGCATGGACTTGGAAAACTCGGCAGGAGCATTCGTGACATTTAACCCGTGGCAAAGTTCAGAAATATACATATATTTTCCCGCACTGGACTTTAGAAATTAACGAGTGAACGAGAAGAAAGTGTTAACGTGCAAACAATTACATTAATCATGTGCGCGTCGAAGTATGGGTAGTCTTATGTGCGTATAGTAAATGAAAAAAAAATACCCCGTATTTTTCTTTGTTTTTTGATTGCGAGACCCAGTATTGAACTGCCTCCGATCCAGCTTTTTTCTTCAAATAGCTCTGCCACTGCGAATCAGCAAGGGACGTGTCCAATTGGGACGGAGTAGAGGTAGGCGACAAACGTTTCGCCTTGCTAATCGGTTGCTCGTTGGAATCGTCGTAATCTCGAGGACTATTCCAATGTGTACATTAATATTAGCATTAGATATGCTGTCTCTTGTTAAAGTTCCTCTAAATCAAACCCAAAGTACTTGGAATAGTCGATTACTTACTTGTTGCTGAGAGAGACGAAGAAATCTTGCTATTAAAATGACGTTGAATAATTGAGTACCAAGTTATGTAGATTGCTATTTGTTTTGATTAAAATTTACCGATTTTGTCGAACTAATTGTGGATTCATCCGAAAAATGATCTTCTGATTTACCATGCTCCTCGAGAAAATCCTCTTCTTCCAATTCCGCAAAAACTGGGTCTGACAAAATTATATCCGTTGGCTGTATAATAAAGTTGCAGATAAAGTATAATAAGTTTTAAAAATGAAAATGTAATGAGATAAATTTTAGACTGCTCGTTTATAACAAACTTCAAAGAATCCTCGCGGAATTTTGGGCGGCAGGTCACGGCATTCCTTTGTGGAAATGCAATCTTCATGACAGTCAGCGTTTAGGTGACGAATGAAACATTCTTGGCCCCGTGGACAAATCCAGCCTCTGCAAGATCGCTCATCTTTCATAGTTTCATCTGCATTGCGATATTTTTAACCGTGAAAAATACGAGACGAAATAATCATTTTAAATATTCCTCAAATTAACATTATTTCCAAATCGTAACGAATATTGTGTAGCGTGTAGCGAATATTGCATTGAAGTAGAAATGCAAGTACACGATCGTACGGAGCTTCGCGTAATGGGATTTTCTATGTACTGCTTATTTTTGGCTTAAGTGCCTCGCGAACTGTTTCGGCGCAACATTTTCGAGTCTGATAACGACGCATGAACCGGGATTCTCGTATACGTCTGTACAGTTTTAGTATAGTATTACATACTTACGTGCATGTATGCATATACGTTATACATAGGTATTACTTTTAGGTGGATAATATTGTACGTTAAGCAGTGCAGATAGAGTCCATTGAGGTTTTACGTTAAGACTTTTTGTAACTTTTTTTTCTCGAGCAAACCCAATTTTTATTTTCCAATAAAAAATGCCCTTTTTCATTTATGAATTTCGTAGCTATGTACGTAGCATTTTTCTCGTTAAATTCTATTTCTTTATATACTTACAATTTTCAACCTCGTTCAGACAATCGGGCGTGTGATTGCACAGTGGCTTGGTGCAATTTTTCTGTGGCTTTCTTAAAAAGCAGTCGTATTCGGAACGACATCCAATCTGCTTACACTGCTCTATCCATGCACTCGCGTCTGTAGAGGAAAAAAATCAAAGAGAGTATGCATTTTTCGAATGAAATAATATAATTTTCACTAGGGAATAGGAAAAAGAGAGTTTCATCTGTGTACACCCGGGCTGAAGGAGACTTTGCATTGCCACATACAATTTCTGCCGCAAAAAGCAGAAGTTTTCAATATTTCAAAAATGTACTACACTCCACAGTCTATCACGTCAAATTTCTTTCAAAAGTAATTTGTACGTGCTCTTTTTGTTACTCTTGCAGTTTATATTTTTATCAAACTACGAAAAGGGTGAATTTTTAACTGACAGACTGATTGAATTTTTTTATTGTTATCTGAATTATTTCATTACGTTTTAAAGTTGAAAATATTAGTCCATTGTCTTTCTGGATTACTTTAGTTTATTTCTTTCTTCGAGGTAAAAAAGTTATAACTCTAGAAAGATACATTCTTGACGCAAAAAGTCCTTTAACTTTACAACACTAGATTAGCTTGTACGCATCTCAAATGTAAATTGGGTAGTCTACCTAATGTTTTCAGAGTTTTGAGAAAAATGAAATAATGGAATTTTTTTATACCAGCGAATATTTATTATTCTGAAATGAAAAGTCGCTCATTAAGAATGAGCAAAAAACTGTCAGCCCGATCTTTTAAGCGGTGAATATTTACTTTCTCACTATTTCATTTCTATCTAGCTCAGAGCCGATTCTAACAACGACGAGTCAGCCAGGCATTCGTCGAAAATGCAACGAAGCGTGCGGCACTCGCTTGGCCTCCCCGTGCAGAACAAACTTGAAAAAAAAGAGAGAAGATGAGCAGAAAGACGAGAGCTTGGTTGGAAAGAGCAAATGCGCTCCAAAAAAGATGAAAGGATTCTAAAAGGTAGTATATTGGAGTAGAGTGTACAGTACGAGTTAGACTAGACCTGCATTTCGAGCACAGTTTTTGGTAAGTCGACAAGGTGGCCTGTAGCAATTCATCTCCCTGAGGATGCAACGGTGTCCCGATGGGCAGGTTACATCGTCGCAGTTCGTCGGCTGATTCTGGTAAACTTGCGCTGTGACGCACCGAGTTATACGATGTTTGCATTCTGTAAATTTGCAAAATGATAAACACATTGTCACGTGATTTTGAACGAGTGCGAAACTGAAAAACTGTTAAACAATGAAAACTTTTGAATCATGTTATAACTTGAACAAACAAACGATGTTATTCATGGACTTTTTATTACAGACATCGAATATTAAAATTTATAATACTATTTAAATTCAAGATTACAGTATTTAAAAGTTGATGGACAAGCTATCAATTATTTATGAAACCTTTAAATTCAACATTACTTTTATCCCAATTGCACTCGTTAACCTGGGTTAAGCACTGGTATCCTTTGGGGCAAACTACCGATTGACATGACTCCGGTCCTTTCAATGATTCTGAAAACCATGGATTCATATATACTTCAAAATTTATGTTTCAATGAATTTTCAATGAAATCACCTGTTCTGGATTTCGAGCAATAAACCATCGTGGGACAAGGTGGGTTACTGCACCAAAATTTTCGAACTACGCATTGTTCACCCACCTTGCAGGGTATATCGCGGCATTCTTGTAGTTTGTCGGTAGTCACTGCAAATAAATTTTTAAATGTACTGTAATTGTCTAATTTCAATACATTCAGCAAGAATCGGATACGTATTCGATGGCGCATTCCCAAACAAAATAGCAGAATTAAATTCACTCTTCGGAATCGCAACGCGCTTATTCATCATCGTTCGCGTCAATCTCCGCCATGCCATGATGGTAGCTCACACCGCGTCAAATTTTCCCGAAGATATATATTTACTGCGATTGATAAAACCAGAATAAAAACGGCTGCAATTTCGTCGAGCAATCGTGCATGACGAAAAAGCACAACATGCTATATTCTCGCGCTCGCACATGCACTCACGGTGGAATCCAATTATATGCCGAAAGAGTATATGGCACACATACAAAACGACACCGCAAAAACTAGAGAGTTGTACGAGGCGCGGCGAGGGCGTATATTGGCTTCAGTCCAGGGTGAAAAAAAATTATATATACGTAACCAAGCGCACGAGAAAAAAAAAGGAAAAAAGATGCGAAGGGAAAACTCACTCGCGACGGAGCATGGATATTTTGCAAAGTACCAGGGCATTTCCACGATAACAAAGAGGAGCAGAAGCACTGGCCGTACTACGACGGCAATGTCATTTGGCAACCGAAGTTTTCGCCGAAATTGTCGATGCATGTCAATGCCGTGTGGCTGTGTGTGTGTGTGTGCTCGCACCGGTTGACACTAGATAAATTCCGTCTTTTCCGCTCCCGAACACAAGCGAACCCGTCTCCGACGACCGCGATGACGATGACGGCGACGTTATTCGTTGACGTTAACTCCGAACTGAACTAATACGACGTTTTTTGCTTAGTCGATCGAAGAATGGCTCGCACGAATCCGTCAACAATCGTTCCGTGTATTGTTTTTTCTTTCCCCGCTCTTTCTCTGGCAAGCCTTGCTGTATCAGCGAATGTGTGTATAAAACAAACTTCTATGAAAGGAATGCATGAGCTTCTGCAACATCTGTATTCCATAAAGCACTAATGTCAAGTCAATCCTGACAAATAAGATTCTGTAGTATGATGTCTTTGAATACATCTTCTGTATGGATTTTTCGAATTTCTTTTAATTTATTTATTTCTTATAAAAAAATAAAGAAAAATTATATAAAAGATTAAAAATAAGAAACACCACAGAATTCAAGAAAATCTTTTAGATTTTATTATTTACTCACACTATCAACAATAATAATATTTTGAAACAATTTATACAAATTTCATAATCATTGACATTTTCATGAAAAGATTATCGTTTTTACACAAAAAATATTTTTACGTTGCACGATGTTTCGTATATTTCTACTCGAATTATTGCATTTGTCTTATTCATCTGGTAAGTATTATTGGAAAATTAATTTAACATTGGCAAACACAAATTTAAGAAAGTAAAAATAAAACATTTTACGTGAAGAAATTTTCTTATGCAATACAAATCAAAATAATCTAATTACTGTTGTACTTGAGTACACGATTAAATAATTTAGGTTAATTAAAGTAACATAATAAAAACACAAAGTCCATTTGATAAATACTTTGGCAGCGTAACAAGTGTATCTCGAGCGAAGAAAAAAAATTTAACAGTTTATTTTTTAAATACAATCAGTTTGTCTTCGTTTAAGTGATTAATTCAAAATCGCGAAAAGTTAATAACGTAGCTTGCGAAGCCAAACAAATGTGTATCCCCGCGCTGCTCGGCTAACAGAGCTTTAAGAGAACAATTTACGACGTCGTCCTGGATGATGAAAAAACCCAAAAGCTCGAATCTGTAAAAGTCTCTCGCGCTGGCTTAGAGGAGACCCTCGACCAAGCTCGTCGCGAAGTGTTCTACAGAATCCGAGCAAAGTCAATGGTTGGAATGCAAGTTAAATGTTGTAAAAGAACATTTCGGTGATCGGTGTTCTCGGCCGCTACCTCGAGATCGCGCAGATACAAAATTTGCTCGACTTTTCGCTCTACCGGTGGACGATGTAACATTTATTTATTTTTTCTTTTCTAAGAGTTATCCTCGCTACGAAAACCCTTGATGTCGAGACTCTTTTCTTGAAAATTGTTCGCATCATCGACTTCCTATTACATAGGATGTAAGCCGGAATTACTCTTAAAAAAAAGTAGCGCATTTCGTCGCAGTACAGCACGGTACAGATTCGATTATAAACATAAAAATACTTATTTACAAACATAACTTACTTTTCTACATACTTCATATTACAGTACGATAAGGATTGATAAAAATTTGAGCGTGCTCAGTCGGTTAAATAAACTCGAAAACCCGATGCGCAGCTACAAGTTCCAAAGAGTAATGAACGAACGAACTGAAAGTGTCGGGACGACTTTGCTTCTGATGCCAAGTCGAAGGTTATAATGATTTTATTGATTGCAAAACCATTCGAAATCCGTTGAAGTCGTCGGGAAATCACGTCGCCTCGACGAGCTTTACCGTCGGATACCAACTCTTCGCATTTTAGGCTTCGGCATCGTCGGCTGTCCGTCATCACGTTTACTCCTGTCTGCACACTGGCATTTGAACTCTTTTCAATTTGAAGCTACCATCGATCGCGCGTGTAAATTCCAATAGCAGTCCTCGTGTTGATGTTCGTGTTGTTGTTGTAAATGGCGCGCGCAAACGCCTTGAGCCCGTCTTGTCGAAACAACCACCAGCAGATCGATTAATGTTAACTGCAATTAATTTCGCTTCGATATAGTGTATCATCATTAAAATAAGAATTATAATTTCCAGGTCGAGTACTTCTCCGCTTGAATGCCTCCCATTTTCCCTTCGAAAGTTTTGAAACAACAATGCGTCCGATTGGAGCGTGAATTTTGATGTCTGTTGTCAAGACGAAATTCACAGCGTCGGCTGAATTATCGTTTGGCTCAGAATGAAAATCCGTTCGAATCGCAGCGCATTTTGTCGGAAACGTTTAATTCAGAGCGACGGTCGTTACTTGATCATCATGATTTTTATTTTAACGACAACTATGAACCGAGTCGCCGGGAATCTATACATCCGGCTTAAAGCGATCAGTTAGATGACATCGATCGATCTGCAGCGATTTGTTTCGATTATACACTGGGATCCCAAGGACGTATGCGACGTCGACGACAACGGTCATCGGTGATGCTTGGGATTATTTGGCAGCGATTTGCAACTGCAAGAGTCCGGTCAGTGCCGACGTGAAGCCGGCGTTGCAATGGAGCATCGCCTCGGAGTAAACGAAGTCCTCACGATGATTCCTGAACTGGTCGACGGCATTGGGTCCGGACAGCAGGGCGCCGCACAGTACCTGCGAATTCGGCGCGTCTCGCTCGAGAGGATCGATCGGGACTCGTCGAGGCCGCGCTGTAGGGCTGCAGCGGCGGATCTGCGAACAAAAAGAAAGAAAAACATTTTTCTATCGACTCTCGTGAAAGTGTAAAAGTATCTAAGTTATTTTTTGTGTGTATAGATTCCAAAGTGCACCTAAACAGTATCAGCGGAAACAAAATAAAATATTCAATTAAGCGAGCTCTCTTGCTTCGAGCATCGAGAGAATGGTTGTTCGATAAAAAGCAGAATAAAGGCAGGGCCAATCTTATCGTACGAGCAGACTGGGAAATTGCATTTTCGCAGCGACTAATGCCGATACTGGCACTCAAAAGAAAGCAGCAGCGTGCACGTAGCGCGCGCGTACACGAGTGTGTGCAGCAGCAAATCGATGGAAAAAAGAATACTAGAGCTGGGTGGAACGATTGGGAGAAGAGAAGAGAGAGAGAGACAGAGAGAAAGAGAAAAAGAGCGAAAGTAGGGGTGTAAGAAGCTAGAAGCGTTTTCATGCGAACCTGCCGAGCCGAGCATGTAGTGAATTTGCTGTCTGGCAGAGTCCCGATAGGACGTCTGCAATTCGATATCCGCAGCAGCAGCATCCAAATGGTCGGCTGCCTCGAGGCAAACAAACGCGACGTTGGCCGCGTGAGGTTCGGCGTGCCCGACTTGTCGATGTAGAGCAAGCCCTTGGGCGTGCGGCTCTGCTGCTGCTGCTTCAAGGAGAAGTCACAGAAAGCCACGGCCGCGCGCCGCTATACTCTAGTGCTGACCGGTCAGTCGTGCCAGATGCACCTGCAAAGCGCAGAGTCCTTCGTTAATATCAAAACTGCTGTCATCACCGACTTTGCGGCTTTGGGATTAAAGCGAAAGCTTCGGAATATTGCTTATACGTTATAAGTCTACATAGATCCTAGCTCGAGAGCAAAGTAATAATAGCTCGTGTCGCGTAAGTTTAGAGAGCTCTATAGTCGAGTACACACGCACGCATACACACACTTGTACTCCAGCAACTTTTTTATTATAATGAAACTCATTAGGTCGCTCCCTGAGCCGAAAGTGCTGATAATGCTCCTCGTCTGCGTCGAGATACCGCGACTCGTTGGTGGCGTGGTGGAGCTAGCTTACGGCCCAGGCGAGCTCGTCACCGTAGTCAGTGCTCTCGAGGTAGAGCTGAGCGCCGCCGCCACGCAGCGACTCTTGATGGAGGCCCCGATATCGATCGGCGAACGCGTACAGCTCGCGAGCGTGACGAAGCAACAGCCCGAGCCATCGACGTCGCTGCGAAAGACGAGGCTGGCTGCCGCCAAGGCGGCCGACGTTTCGCCGGCCAAATCCAAGCCTGCGTAAAGCTATCCCGATTCGACTGTTAGTTCGAGAAATTTTACCTTTTTTAGTACCGAATAAC
Organism: Trichogramma evanescens; assembly: GCA_902732785.1. Taxonomy (NCBI): domain Eukaryota; kingdom Metazoa; phylum Arthropoda; class Insecta; order Hymenoptera; family Trichogrammatidae; genus Trichogramma; species Trichogramma evanescens. The sequence goes on along the minus strand of CACVKI010139870.1, from coordinate 16,317 downwards.
ATACGTTCTCGTGGCTCGTGTGCTAGCACTCGAGATTAAAGCGCTCGTCAATGAGCTTTTTTTATTCTATTTTTTTATTGCATGCTTGAGCAAACGAGTGATTGATTCGAGAGTCATCGTACACGTATGTGACAGCCAAAAACGAGAGTCGAAATGTCAAAGAAAATTTTGTACGTACCGTACGAAACGCGCAATTATATGTTATATTTACAACAACGTTACAAGTTTTATAGGGCAAACATTTAACATTTACCCGCACGAGAAATTATATACTCGCGGTGCATGGACGAGCACTAAACTGCATAATATGAAAATTAAATGAAGGCACTTTCGTATGCGTCAAGAGCTTTACATAGGAAAAGAAATCGACCTTGAATTCAGTATGACTTGGGAATCAATTTAAATGTTGTGTTTTTTTCAACGGGGTAGCCAGCCTTGAAAAATTTTTTCGAAATATTTTCTCAAATTTCACAAAAGATTTGAAAACTATGGAACATTAATCTATAACTTAATTAATTGCGTTGAGGCACAAATTTATCTATCTCTGATGAATGTCAATTAAATTTCTCTTGAATTTTCGACATAAATTGAATTTTTATAGCCTAGGTATTTCAAGCAAGTATCATAATTCATCATAATTTAGTTTTTTGCACAGATTTTCTGATTTGGCTAACTACTTGAATTTTTTATCACAAGCTGATCAAATTTACCCGATAACTGCTATGAAAAAAAACGAAAATAAATATAGAATGACTTGTGCGACTATTCTGAAAATTTAGTGGCACTCGAATTATTTTATTATCAAAGTTTTCTCGATAACAAAGACAAATTTGCCATAAACATGCTCACTCGGATGCTCGGGATCAATTTTGAAGGCAGGCTTTAATGTATTAAGGTCTTCGGGACGACCCTAGTAAGCGTGATCAATGTCGAAATCCCCGACTTGTCCGTAAAAGACAAATTCGTCAAAGTGACACTTGACAAAGTAGTCGGTCGCCCATTTGATTGTCTCGCGAACGGTGTCCAGTTGACCGGCGCGCTTGTAGGCCTCGAGCCAGCTGATAACGCCCCAGGCCAACAGCGTCGTCGCCGAGGCCATTGTGAATCCAAATTTGACATAGTTGCCCGGCTGTGCGCATAGATTGTCACTTTTTTCTCCTTTGTTTTTTTTTCCCCCGCCCAAATAAAATGCATCCCGTTTATACAGTCGATCCCTTGTGCTTTTAAAAAAGTTCTCTCTACGGTAAAGCTCATCGCGATTCGCGTTGCTGCTAGAGTGAAAAAAAAAGAAAGAGAAAAAATCCGTCGAGTTTGCGTAAGCTTGCCGGTAACAAGCGATAACTTTGAGCTTAATCCCTCAGTCCGATAACCGCAAACTCTGCCTGTCCCAAGGTGGCTGCGCTCCATTTTTACAGTCTAGTCTACATAATTCAGACTTCTCTCTCTCACTCCCTTTCTCTATTACCGTTGCAAATAGTACATAAAGAGTGTATAAAAGATACAAGGGAGCTGGGAAGAGAATTGAGCGATAATTTGAATTTTTCTCCGTAATTTCTGATGCAGTCTTGTACGTAGGAATTTATGATTGAAAATGAGATGAAAAAAAAAGAGAAGTAGAAAAAAATGAGTTACCGTCGTAATATCCACCGGTAAGATCTTCACCGTCGTTGCCACGATCGTCGAGGGCTGAGTCGCCGCGCCAAGCGATCCTGTTCCCGGGCGCGAGCTTGCCTGAGCGTTGCGCCTCGTAGAACAGCGGCGAAAGCTCCAAGACTTTCGCGTAATCGCTCTTGTCGTCATAGTCGTCGCGTTTTTCTTGCCCAGCTTCGTGGCCGTCATTATTATCGAGCTCGGCAAATACGTTGCGGGCGCGATTTGCCGAGCTGCCGATAATGTCGGCTACGTTGCTACCGTTGCCTTGGATGAACTTGGCCTGTAGCGAGAGCACGAAAAACTGAAAGTCAATTGTACGATATATTGTAGTATAAATCATAATTTTTAATTTAATATTTCGCGAAAAGCTCGCAATTTATATCGTAAGAAAAATTACATTTTTCTCTGTCTCTACTGCAGAATGTGTATTACAAATGAAACATCACATTAATATAGGAGGCATAGGTCGGTTCACGTGTGGCCGCGTGCTTGTAATTTATTGACTCTACAGTCGCTACGTATACACAACGAGCCATGAAAAGTCCATGCATATTGCGCGCAAACCACTGGCCGTACGCGTTGGTTTACGTGCGCATATAGATTTTCTGCCAGTGAATCAGTGCCACGGCAATGAGGCTATTCACACGCATCCCCTCACACGCGAGCAGACAAAATTCAAAGAGCCGCATTTCCTGTACGAAGAACCCGAGAGAGAGAAGATCTGGCTGCGCGGCATATATAGAGCTTTGCCTGCAATTTGCTAGATCGTTTGACGTACGCCAGAGGCACATCCGCGCGCGCAAACACAGACACGCATGGGGGG
>CACVKI010139870.1:0-13816 GCA_902732785.1 Trichogramma evanescens | reverse complement strand
CTGTGCGTGGAGATGATGTCACTCTGCGAGCGAGAATCAGGTCTGTTTGTGTCAAGCTCTACTGTGGTTACGGCCGCAGGAATAACATGTTTAAGCAAAATATATGTATGAACAATACTTTGCTCTAAAATGCAGATCCTGCGTAGAGTCACGAGAGCTACATATAAGAGATAAACTGGAAATATTAATTGTTGACTGTTTACTATATGGTTTACATAGCGATGTAGAAGCTAGAGGGTGTATACACTAGATGACTGTCGCGCTCCGATCTATTGATGAAGCTCCATCCGTCAGGTGTCAGACAATATCGAATTCGGCGCACGGCCGTGTACGTTCAATGACACACGATCGCACACGCGCGCGGGGCTATATGAAAAGTTTGAAATTTCAATGGAGCTCGGCGCGGGCATGCAAAATTTCCCCTTTGCGCGAACAAATTAGTTTTTCACGAATTTTTACAATCATTCACGTAGTAGAAAGGGCCACATTCCTATACAAATAGGAATTCGTATGGATTCAAGCACGCCTATATGAACTTCGTGTAATGTACACACATACCAAACACAAGTACGTATATATATAAGCGCACACCACGAATGCGAATAATTATTATCAACGCGAGGTCATTTTTCATTAGCGTATCAAAAATATGTGTATGTAAGCTAGGAACTGTGTGTGCGCAAAAATTTCACTATATATACACGAGTTGCTGGCAACGCTTGACTGGCACTCGCGCATTATTTATATACAGAGACGCGCTTTTGCGTCCGCTGCATTAATAACAAAAGCGCGCGCGCCAATTGCACGTCTCCGTGGGTCTTCCCAACCCTCGCTTGTGTCGTTTTTGGCTGGATTTTATTTGACGTTAGTCTTTCAAATTTATTTATTACATGCGACAAGCTTTCAAATGACTTTTTCATGCATCGAGCGCGTTGGAGTTCGAAATATATTGCTCTTGAGAAATTAAATAATCCCGATTTTATTTTGTGTACGCGCGTGAATTTCACGTCAAAAGCTCCGTGGCTGCTACAGCGGATTATTCGCAAAAATTCATCAAAATGTTGTAGTTGTGTACCAATTTTTTAAATTACATTCCGCAGCTGTGGTAAACGTACTGCGACTGATAATCCTGGCTTATTTTTTTGGCACATGCATCATAATTTGACGAATGAAAATAATCTCATCGCTGTATAATCTCGCGGACTGTTCAGTTTTGATGAGTATGACAAACTTTTCCACTCATCTCTCGGGCTACTTCGTTGCTGCTTGAGTGCGTGCACGATAATGGGAAATCGAGGCTCGCAGAAAGAGGGGGTGGGGCGAGAGGAAGATAAGAGGAAGAGGAGATGAGCAACTTACTGCGACGCACGTGACGAAAACTCCACCGTAGTCACGGTTGATTTTCATTTTCTCTGATGGCAATGTTGACGCGTCTCGACTCGTTGTTGGACTTTCGTTTTCCCGGGATATCTTTTTTCGCTCATCGCGCTCAGCTACTGGCTTCTCTGTACTCTTTGTGTATCTTCGTCCTACTCTCCAACTTCTCTCCTCTGCGATATGCCAAAGCAATCCTGAGCTATACGCCAGAACCAAGGAACAAACAGATCGATGAGAGAGAGATTCTCTTTGGGATACATATATTTATATAAAAGTTTTCTTTTAGCCCATGTAACCGGGTCGCGAACTATAAGCCTCGGAAATGAGATGTTTGTGTTGGAAAAAATAGTGCGAGAGAGAGAGAGAGAGAGAGAGAGAGAAGAAAAAAAAATAGATATCTTATGCATATCTAAAAGCAGGCTTGTTTGTCTTATTTGCACAGACTAAACTCGCGAGTCTTTTGAAGCGCGCCGTAGTCTCGAGCCAAATAAAAGTATCAAAGAGACATCGGGCGAGGAGATGGTGCAGTGCTCGGCAAAAAAGTTTTTCTCTCTTTCCGTCACTCCATATTCGCCGCTCCAGACGCGGTATATACTACGGTGAAACTAGCGCGCCCGCGAAGCTTTTGCAAATCTGCCACTGGGAAATATAATTTACTTTTGGATTGATGCGCGCCATGCACACAATCGATGCGCGCGCGCGTATATCGTCGAATGTACATACGTGTGCGAAAATACCTGAGAAAGCCGCGCCACGGGCGCATACGCCGTTAATAATACCGTGGTACACGCGTGTACATCCGTTTGAGGATACGGCAAAGCTCGAACGAAATAACTTTGATCAGAGAAAGACAGAGAGAGAGATATATATATATATAGAGGCCTTTACGCGCTCACCGAGTGGAATTACTCTCGTCGACGAGAACCTAGTATTTTCATGGCATATGTGCGCTCTTTGTATTACACGCGTCTCTGTGTGTGTGTGTGTGTGTATATTGCGTGGATGGATTATACATTCGGCACACGAGGCTCGTATGTGCCACGAGGTGCGTAAACGCGTATAGTGACTCTGTTCTAGCGGCGATGCTAAACTTTAGCGATGCAGCAGCTGAAAGCCAGAGATGAGACGTCGAAACGTGAAATGTTAAATTTATTCGTCGTACGAGGTATACGAGCGTATTGTCGTGCTAGCGGAATTGAGTTATGGCTTTTAATTATGAACTCTCTATCAGCGCGAAAAATCACACGCAATTTTGCGGATCGATTTTGTTCATTACTGTTACACGAAGGGGCGTCATGACGCGCGCGCGAGCACACGTATTTCAATCAACTTACATTCCATTATAGTCACACAGAATCCAGATTATGTTCGCGAGGTAACATGCGCTTCATTAACGCGGACTTGATAATACGATACGTCAATGTTTACAAATAATTTGCTTCTGGATTATCACAACTATTATTATCAGTGTAAGGAAAGCTCTGTAAACTGCTCGCAAAATGTGAGAATCGCTCGCGCTCACGCGTTTTCTCTCGCTCGTCGCGTCGAGAAAAAAATTAAATAAAATAAAACATCCGCTCGCACTTGGAGTTACGCGAAATCGTTAGATGAAAAAAAAATTAAATTTTATCATTCACAATGATTACCTGATTTAAATCGAAGATCCCGCTACCTGTGGTATCCGCGACCACGAAGGTCGCGGACACTGCTGCACCTTTCCCACCTGCCGACTCGATGCAATTGCCGAGATTTGGATCAGGGCGCCGTTGAAGGGTGGGCTTTTTTCAATTTTCGTCTACCTGTCGCGCTGCGTACGAGATCGACGCGAGCTGTAATCGTCGAGCGGCGCACAGAGGCTACTTCGGCTAACAGACTGCGACCATAACAAGGCGTCAAGCTACACGTACTGACCGATAATGTACACAGTCGCGCGTGTGCACACGCACAGACACACACGTATTCATACACACGAGTTCGCGATACAATGGGCTTGTGATAATACACTCTCGAACGAGGAGCGATTCGTGCGACCAAGAGCGAGAGAGAAGGGGAATTTCGTCAGTTGTATCGTTCCTTGAAACGCAGAGACAGCTCCGAGGCGCTGATACGAGATAAGCCTGCGCGCGAGCTTTCCTTGTCATACGTACGTACACACGAGTTGAGTATCGTGGTATTTTCTGACCCGGGTAATCTGCTGCCACTGCGTCTGTACAGCTCGTATCTAGTTGTTTTTACCTATATTTCGCGCGCTACTCTCCGCAGCTCATAAATATGGCTTATACGAGCCATGGGGCATTATATACAGTCGCATCGGGCGGTGGTGACGCTGCAACGATGTGCTTTATATCTGTTATGGTATACGTATGCATCGGACGATGCTTAAGCTGCGTATATCTATACAGCGCGATGCATAAGGATGCTATATAGCCAGAGTACGGCGCTAGAAATGCCACGGCTATATCGTCGAAATTGAATTTTGCGCCGGGGAGGTTCGCTCGGTCGCTCGGTTCGCGCGCGCGCGCCTGCCTGCCTGCTCGGTTGCGGCATCTCGTTAATTTAATGTGATTATTGCACGAGGATCGTCGCTGTGTCTATGTATGTACTCGTATATATACGCTGTACAGGTATATATAGATGCGCTAGGTGAGGCTTTTTGTCGAAAGCAGCAGGAGAGAGAGAGAGAGACAGACTGATGATCGTACGGCGCGCTTTCTCCGCATCAGTCAACTACTCGCTGATACCTTGATACTTGATGAGTTTATCGATTTTGCGATTAAAAGCTCCCCTGCGCGCTCATTCTCTTTCTTTCTGTCTCTCTAGCTCCGTGGCAGCAACAGCAGCTTCTCCTCGACTTTCTCACTTTAAATGCGTACACATTTATTTATTCCCGCAGACGTGCCGCGTTAATCTCACTTATATAGAGAACCGTATCGACTTTATATTCCTCGAGACCGTTGTACCGAGCTCGACACGGCATCTCGTGTAACACACAGCATCTCGTATACTCGGGATAATTATTTTATCGATTTGCCATTAGCACTCGCAATTCTCTCGCGAGCTCGACGCAATCATCGCGATTCTAATTTATTGTATAAAATGAATTGAAAACATTCTCTGTGGAGCTTTTTAACGGGCTCATTATTATATTTCCTTTGCGCGAGCTGATCGTTTGACGCAGGAAAGAGACAAAAAACTGCACTCAAAGTAATAATATGTTTCACGCAACAAATACATTCTCCAAATGCACTCTTATCGGTCGTGAAAAAAGCGTAACTTTGAGCGCCGCGTAAATATCTTATCGGACGCGGCGCATCATATTATAGTGTCGCATAGCGTGAACCTGTACGCATACACCTCGACGTTATGCACGGCTACGGTATACGAGTATACGTGTCCAGACACGAAGTTGATAATCGACGCGCGATTCGATACTTGTGCGTGCGCTCCGCTAGCTGCGAGCATTTTGGAGCACATACGAAGCTCTCGACTGCTCTGCGCGCGGACGAGAGAATAAACGCGGAATTGCAGTCGGCCGGCACTACACATAGTAGTCGAGATAAAAGATACTCTCGAGAGCGAGGCCATAATACGAGTGACATAATATTCCATACGAATGAGTGACGGCCAGGATACATCCTATCCTTCTGTACAATGCATACATAGATATATACGCTCGTGCAGCACACGTTGCATTTCTCGCATTACGTAAAAGTCGAGCCGCGGCGAGAGAGTCGAGGCGCACGAATATAGCCTGCGGCTTGGCATAGCTCTTTCTATACACCGCTATATACATACAGTACTATACGTACATACATTGCAGTCTGAGGCGCATGTACATCCTACAGCGGAAACGAAGCGCGACTATTCGTGTGTGTAGACTGGCTCTAGCCCATAACGCGGCTCTCTGTGCCTTTTGATACTACCTACCTCACCTCACGGTATAGCGCTCTTACTTTGTTGCTAAGCTGCTGCTGCGCACTTTCACCTGGGAGAGCTCCGGGTGTACTACTACCTATACCTACACACACACAGTACATGCATACACACGCCTTCTCCTCGGCAACTTTTTTCCTTTTTCCTTTTTTTTTGCAGCTCGAGCAAATCTCTCGCGTAAACTTTTGCCTCTTTTTTCCTTTTTTTTCCTTCTTTTCGACCAAAGTTTGCGGTTATATCATGCGCGTGTGCACCGCACCGTATCCGTATACGCATCTTTTATTTGTATGCCGAATTCACATACATATAGGAATTTTTTTTACGTTTTAATTCTCTGGCGCATGAATATGTAAATTTTATAAATATTGATACCGAGGCGCGCGCGTGTGTGTATCTGTCTACCTGTCTGTCTGTGCCTTGGCGTGTGGGTAATTCGTCCATTGTAAGAGCGGGGTAACGCGCGCGCGCGCTCGCTGCAAATAAGCAAATTGCTCTCCTAGAGTTGTATAAACACAAACAAGTCGCGGCAAAATGGAATTCGGACCGCGTTCCAATGTAGCAATTTAAAGTTCAATTTGAATAGTCTCACGATTCACGTGTGGCGCGAGAGTCTGCTGCCGTCTGCGCGCGTGTATAGAGAGCACTAGCACAGCCAAGAGCACAATGAAAAACTTCGACGCACGCTGGAAAATTTGGCCCAAAATTGCTTAATCCCGAGCCTGTGTAGTGTACTAGAGTATATGAATGAAAAAGTTTGCTTCCGCAATCTTTATGAAATTGCAGTTTTTTTTTATTAGATTTATCATATTGTGCCTTTAATAAATGCACGTATATTGTGTGGAATAAAAATTGTATTCTTTCAAATTTTTATAAGAATTGTTGGCAAAAAAGTTATAAATACGAATAAAAGAGTTTGTATTTGTGGTTTCCGCGCGAGAGAATAAACTTCCTTGCCTCTTTGCTTTTTTGCTACAAAAATGGATTTTTTAAACATTTCGTTTGCAAGTAATAATGTAAATTTTGTATTCGTGAGAATGGTTTTATCTTTATTTGACAATGGCCGTGGAATTTTTCAATGAGTCATCGGGCAGTTGGGGTTCTTTATTATTAAAGAAAAATCGAAAGAACATATTTTTGTTTGAAATCCTTGAAAAAATGCATACTGATATATTAAAGCATAATTTTTCTAAAATCAATTAATGAAAATATTTTGATCAGTTTCATAGTTAATTTGTTCATTTATGAGATACTGTGTATTAATTTGACCTGATAATTTTCTAGACCGTTGTTTACTTTTCTTGTAGCTCTTCCATCAAATACAGAGATTATCAATTTTATTGATGTTAATAAATCATTAGCTTTATACTTTCAGTCAATAAAATATTAAAGGTATAATTGAAGGTATATTGAAGGTATTAATCATTCAAAATGAATATTATGAAACTAAATTGCAATACATTAATTAATTAATATATATTGTATTTAATTAATAAAATTATAAATTATTCTGCATTGGAAAAAAATGTTTAAAGAAATTGTAGAGACATTTAGTACACCGTGTGCCTAAAAACATTCCCTCTTCAATATGAAATAAATGTAGGTATAAAAATTACTTGTGCAGTAAAAATTGAATCATCATTAAACATTTTTTATACGTTTATACAATTTATGTAAAAATAACAGTAACTAAATTTCATCACTGCTGTTGGTAAAAAACTTATTCTTAATTGTTTCCTTTAGTTTACATAAAAGAAATTTACAAGACACCGTTAAGTACGTAAGTTTATAAACAAGTTTATCTACGACCCCAATTGTACTATAGAAAAATGGAAATCTAGTCAATAGATAACTGCCTGAAAGAGCCATCAAGACCAAACAGGTCGTCGTGAGTCTTGGGTTTGCCTGGTCGAAGGAGTTCATTCGTTTTAACGGATTCTTGCTCCTTGAACCACGGGCCATACTCCTCCAGCTTTTTCATCCAAGTTTCTGAAAAGAAAAAAGATTGACTTTTAGCATGAAAATACAATGTTTTATAGCTCACAGTTGCCGTGTACAAGAAAACTTTGAAAACCCACAACAAGCTATCGAAATATTTTTAAGTAAATAAAACGATTATTGATAAAATATTTTCTTTGCTATTTGTCTTGAAAGTTTCATAAAGTTTTATGCTTTTTTGATTCATTGATCTCGTATAAAACGTTCAATGGCACTCGCAATTACAGTAAATTATAAGAATACTCGCTTTTTAAGAGCATAATCGCATCGTAACAATTGTAACCTAGATTAAGCACGAGTTCAAACATTGTACATAAACCAGTCGTCGCGGCTATTAAGTTCGACTTAAATGCCATACAACGACGAAAGTAGCTCTAGTTTATTAATAAAAGGCATTGTGCGCGACCTTGGGTGTTAAACTTTTCTTCGACAATGTTATTAATACTCGATCGTACCGTGAATCGCTTGGATCGGCCCAGCCTGGCCGCCGTACTCCTCGGGCAATATCTCTCTGGGTATGTAATCGTAGAGCTGCTCCATTTTGCTGTGGACGAATATTCTGTTGCGGATCTTCTCCTTGAGCAGTGGCTTGACGAAATTGACGATGCTGTCAACGATCGGCGAGACGTTAACCACGTGCACCTCCTTCAGTTTGACCGGATAAGCCTCTTGTACGCAGACGAGGAATTTCTTTACGAGACTCGGGGTGAATTTGGCAAAGTGAGCCGCGGTCGCGACGCTCGCGTCGAGTATGTACACGTCGCCGGCTACGCCGACCAGTTCCTCCTTCAAACGGATGTCGCCGATCATCATGACGAGTTTCATGGCCTCGGCGACGTTCGGTGTCGGCAGGTCCTTGTCGATTCCACGCATCACCACGACACGACGGCCGTTTTTCGTCAGGCCCGGTAGTGGTGGTACTTGGCTAGACAAAAATTTTATTCGTATAGTATTTTTGTTTCTCATCTTTTAAAGATATAATTATATTTAACAGAAAGTTTTATTGTGCAAAAAAGTCGGTAAGTGGTTTTTTTCGATCCATGGGCATTTCTTTTACAATAATCAGCTTGAACGTGAAAATGAGAATGCACAGTGGACCTTGGACTACTTTTGTTCCGCTCTGTGCACGGTGAAATGCGACGTAAATACTATTTTCATGCTTACACAACTTTGGTGAGCTCTCTCATTTCGGCTCTGGTAATATCGCGATTAGCGAAAAATTCCGGGACGAGGGAACGCATCGTGAAATAATTGTCAAGTTTGCGCTTGCACTTCTCGAGCGAAAATTTGCACCCACGTAGAAATGTCATCAGCCGGTAGTCATCTGTGAAAAAAAGGAATTTTATTCACGCAGCTCTGAATATAATTTAAAATTATAATTTGTGGCATTTAGAAGGTAAAAATAGATAGATCCTTACCGTCGAATTTCGGCAAATGTGGTTGTTTAGCCAGCCATTCCTTGATGTATTTCAGATCTCTCTCGCGGGTATCGACATTTTCGTTGAGCTCCTTGCGGATCAACTTGGACATTTCTTCCGTTGGCTGGACGAGCAACATCTGTAATTTATTACAATTGATATTATGTATCAAACTATCGAAAATGAAACTATTTTAAACTCTCTTAATGATAAGTTTGACCTACGGCGTCTTTTGTCACTTTTTATCATAGAAAACAAATTTCAACAAGGGAATAACAGATATGGTACAGAAGTTTTTCGACTAATTAATTATCATCATGGAAAACAATCACAATAAAAAAAACAACTACTTTTAAACATGTATTTTTATAAATACACTGTTGAAAAAAGTATTTACATTCGTTTGTGAATCGATAACGTTTGAATAATTCATCGTCATAAAATGCGCTTAAGCATAAAAAGTTTACACTAGCAGAGTAATATATAATGACGTTGATCTTCATGTACGTCTTATATATAGGCGCTCGCACACTCGCTTGACCCTGTCCATACATTTGCCTATTGTAAATGGCTATCTATAGACTCATTGTCCTCTGTAAACTATCATTGTTAATCCGGCAAATATGCTGTTTTTCCGCACATTTACAGGCGCGTATTTAGTTACTCGCGCATTCCAGTATCTCTGTAACTTAGATGCAAATCGATTTCATGAAACTATGATTTCTCATACACTTGACTAATTTATTACATTTTTGCTTTGAAGGAAGTGATTTTTCCGTCATCCGTTAAATAATTGAAAAGCAAAAAAATTAGTCTCATTCAGAAACCTTGAGCGAAAAGAAAGGAACGGGTGTACTCATTTGATACTCGGAAAATTCATAGCTTTTAGAAATTAGTCATTAGTCTGGTGATAATTGTATACGATGTGTGAAATTTCAAAAAGATGAACACTGTCTTTGAGCAATATGATGAAATTAATGAATAATTGCACGCGTCAACGATTATCCCTTTTTTGTTTTAAATGTACGTTCTCTTTCAAAATGTTTATCCATTTGAATGGCTTTTGCTTCCTGGTTGTAGGAAAGAGTGGCTTTGCAATTATCACGTTATTGACACGGCGGAAGAATAACAGTTTAATTTAATCAACTGCAGCCATTTGAAAAACAATTATAAACAACAAAATTAATTAAATTTAAATAATTGAAAACCCAAGGAGCCTATTGTCAAAAATTTCCATGGATAAAATAAACTTCTTTATTGTTGCATTTTTTGCATTTATGCAGTTTTAAAATTGCGAATCCGTTAGCTGATAAGCTTTTTCCGTAAAACTTTATCACCTGCAATTTAGAGCTGCAGGGACATAATTTTAAAGTTTCATTGCACATGGAATTTCGCTAAAAATCCAAAATCATATTTTTCTAAATATGACTCTGGAACATAAATCGAAAAGTTCATCGATGCTACGAACGCGTCTGTATACTTCGAAAACTTTCATCATCCTTGCACGCAGGAATCACATTGGAAAATATTCCGGTATACATATGGCTGGCTCGTAAAGTTGGCTCTGCGCTTGCAACGCGCGCTCCGCTTTAGTTTTCACGAATTTCGCTTACTCATTGTCCGATCGGCACTGCGTTGCTCGATAATTAAAAAACAAAAACAAAAAAAAAAAGAAGGGAAAGGAACATGAAAGGAAAAGAGCATTAAAATATAAGAGCTTATTTATAGGAGTCTAAAAGTTTTTAGTGCAGGTGCGCGTTGCAAAAATGTACACACACTCATGCACACATGCAGCCGTGGCAAGCAAAATAATATATACGTGTAATGAAAGAGCCGCGCGTGTACACACATACATTGCCGCATGCGAGCGAATATTAGAAACAGTACACGCGCGCCAGGTATATAGCCGCAGTATAGAGACGATTGCACAAAACCTGCGCACTCGAGGATCGCGATATAATATAACTCGCCTGGATATATATCTGAATAAAATGCATACATATACGTATACGTATGGGCCGCATGCACCGAGCAATATAAGTGTGTATGCTCGTGTGTGTGCGCGCAATGCAGAGACTTTAGGCGAAGATTTACTGCGCGCGCTCTCCGGGAGCCCCAGTGACCAATCGCGCCTGTATTGCAACATCCTCGAGACTTTCTCTCTCGTGATTTTAGCGTGTCGGCTGCCGCTTAACGCAACTTTGCGCCTGTCTGCCACTGGATTCTGCACCGAGCCAATGTTACCTTACTTCGGCCCGCGTTAAATATACGCGAACACAACGTATTATACTAATAGATATTTATTGCGGGCGCGTCGTAAAAACTCATTTGCGCTCAGCTCTAATTTTTGTTCTGTATAAAAATTTCGTACGTAGAAAAAAATATCGAGTACATAGCCGAGTATAAACTTTCGACGCTTGCGCTACTCTTAATTAACGCGAATCACGTAAGGGTAAAATTCTTCTGTACAATGTATGGCATTATAATTTTTTGCTTTTCCTGCATCCGATGCGATGCAACGCTAAGTCATCTAATTGACGTGGGTTTTTTTTTCGGCGTAACGATTACGGCTGACGACCGTAACGAGTTTCGGTGACGTTAATATGCAGCTTATCATATAAAGCACGTTTGTAACGAGTAACATTGAAAAAGGTATAACCTACGCACGCGACGCTCTGTTTTGGTTGCAAAATCGATTTACATGTGTATAAGCGACTTGATCATGAATTATACAGTCTATACTATGAATTGTTACTAGACTTGAGTACGTAGAATTTCTATTGCCGGTACTCACACGATTATATTCAATTTTTCGTTCATCGAAATTTTTGTTGGATTTGAAAAAAAATGCCAATATAGGCTGCATACGTCAATTATGTAGCATTATGCTACAAAGAAATGTGTGCCAAACAATTATCCGTTCAACTTCTGGCACAAAATCTTTTACATGCACGAAAACTCAAAAATGACGTTGCGAAATTATAATACGCACAAACAAAGTCCTCATATTTTTGGCGAATATTACGCGAATATGCTCGTGGCATTATATTATGAGGCAGATACAAAACACATATAGCTTATAATCACTCACCTTGACCGCACTTTAATGTATATACGCGCGCTTGGGTCCGGAGCAACTTTCGATTTTTAGCTATATCAGCGAGCAGGTATATGACACACAGGTGGTCTCTCTCTCTGCGCACACAGAGAACTCGTTGCTGCTGCTGCTGTAACTGGCGAACGTGGACTGTGTCGAGTCGCTCTTTGGACCACTGAGAGTCGAAGAGTGAAGGAAAAAAGGCCGTGGAGAGTGAACGCACGGACCCCGTGCGACCGAGTGGGAAAATGCCTGGACCCCGGGTCTCTTTTACCTTCATCGAGCCCCACCAAAAATCTTTTTAAAAGCGAAATCGCTGACCGATTCGCTTTGTGCGTATATAAAATAATATGTAACACGCAAGCCTACGCGGATCGAAGAAGGGTTGAATACACACACGCGTTGAGCGATTTTCGACATGCTCGCGCGCGATTTCTCAAGAGAGAAAGAGAGAGAGACGGCTATTTTCCATTATATGTACATACGTTCGCGGTTCGTTGACGCCGATATGCTCGTTTGAATTCGTTTCTTTCTTTCGCGTGCAGCAGGTGTTTTGTTGATATACCCTGGCCAGCTAATCGAATTGTCGAGGAATAAATTCAGCGGTATCGAGCATGAGGCATGATTTGACTTTTTTTCAAACTTTTACCGTTTGCGAAGCGTTTTCGCGTCCCGTTCATGCATATTTCACGAGATTTAGCAAACCAAAAAGTATAAATTTACAGCGTAACCGTGTAGTGCACGATATTGTTTCGAATATAAAATAGAAAGTATTGTGCGACTGTGTATAAAAAAAAAAAGAAACAGAGTTGAGCGAGTTGAGAAACTTAACAATTAACTGAAATTAATCAAAAAACACGAGAAAATAATTGCAATCGTGAAACCTCTGTTGCGTGATTTGCATTTTTTCGAATATGTCTTTTTTGCAAGAGCGGAAAAAAGGACTCTTCACGCAGAGCAGTCATCAAAGAGTAATCAAAACTTTGGTCATTATAGAACCTCGGGCCGCTCATTAACGGGAGTAACAAGAGCAATCAGTCGCACAGCTGTAACAAACACTTTTTTATTATCTTCTCTCGTACTTTTTCTTCGTCCTTGTCGAAGCTGGCACAAAAAAGTTCTATACAAAAATTTTTGCTCACTAAGCAGCGTAAGAGACAACGACAGTCATCATCTTGCTATCGTGAATCTATTTTGAAACGTCGCACTGTCTCTCACATAGACGCAATTGTTTGTCAAATGTAAACCTAAACGTGCAAAAGGCAAACAAAAGTTCAGTCTCGGAAAAGCGGAAAAAAAGAAATCGACGAGCTTGGCGCTCTTCGCGTTTTATTCATCGAGTTTCACTGTTATATTGTTTCACGGAAATAATCGCGTGCGTAGTTTTTTTTATTGAGTTTTATAATTTTGTTAGGTTTTAGGGTTATATAAAAAAATAAAATACCTGTTTGCATTCCAAAGTTATGAGGCTAGAAATAACGCACGAATTAAAGCATTTCACGATCAATGGTGCATTACTGGGACGGTAAATGGCACCAAGTAAAGTTCAATGAATAAAATGACATCGTTTCATCCAACATAACGCACATGTGTGTTCGGATCCGTTTTTTTTATATCTCATTTGTATATTTATTGATTGATATTCAAGCAATTCAACGTTGGAGATACGTTGTTTGAGCAATAAATCAAACGACACTGACAAGGAGACCACCCCAGCTCCGGGTCATAGATTTGCTTCAAAATTTTTTTGGGGTCTCCTGGTACTCAATACTGAAACTCCCTGTGCTTAGTTTGATCTCATGGGCCTTGGGACCCATTTTTTAGAGGATTTTCCACATTATAAAAAAATCTTTGTTATTTTCTATATCGATATGGAAGTACTGAAACGAAAAAATGCTACGATCAAAAGTTTTAAAATTTTTCAAAGAATCTGCTTGAATTTTTCCAGAATTTTTGGGACCATCTATCACTATCTTTAAGAAGTCCTAAAATCTAT